>NW_026506713.1:0-33311 GCF_026875155.1 Cherax quadricarinatus
CCAAGGTCCAGCCTCTATCACCCCACTGGGAAGACTGTTCCACGCATCTACAACTCTGTTAGAAAACAAGTACTTACCTATGTCCTTTCTAAAGTTAGAAAGTTCAGGACATTAGTTAGAAAGTTCAGGACAGCTTAGTTAGAAAGTTCAGGACAGCTATAGACATGATTAGGAAGAAGGGGGGGCGCCCTGTTATATGTAGCATTTTGCCAAGAAGAGGTGTTGGTAATGAATGGTTGTCCAGAGCAATTGGTATTAATTGTTGGCTGGATAAACACTGTAAGGATAATGCAGTACCATTCATTGACAACTGGGACAACTTCTATGGCCGAAATGACATGTATGCCAGGGACGGGGTTCACTTATCCAGGGCAGGTGTGGGTTTTCTTGCTAACTCAGTTGAGGGGGTTGTTAGGACTTTAAACTAGGATTAGTTAGAGGTATGGGTTTAGAAATGATTAATAATGAGTATGGATATATTGACTTATGCTCTGATATTAAGAATTTTAATAGTAACTGTCATGGAGTAACTCTGGGTAATGATAATTTCAGAAATTGTGTAAAAACAAAGATGAATAGGAAAAATGTGTGTGTTAGGTAAGACACATATGCAACAGTTAGGTATCTTTATTTCGAAACGTTTCGCCTACACAGTAGGCTTCTTCAGTCGAGTACAGAAAAGTTCAACTTTTCTGTACTCGACTGAAGAAGCCTACTGTGTAGGCGAAACGTTTCGAAATAAAGATACCTAACTGTTGCATATGTGTCTTACCTAACAACCTGTCGATATTTTATACCATTTTAATGTTCATTAGGAAAAATGTGCAGAAGAAAAAACATATGATGGTATTTTATGCTAACAGTCGAAGTGCAAGAAATAAAATTAATGAACTACGTTTGGTAGCATGTGCTGGGAACTTTGATATCATTGCATTAACTGAAACGTGTTATGATTTAAAGAGTCGGGATATGACTGCTGAGTGTAATATTCAGGGATTTAAGTTATTCAATGTGGATAGATGTAATGGGAAGGGGGTAGGAGTTGCATTGTATGTTCGATAAAATATTAATTGTTGCATAAAAACAGGTATAAAAATAGATTGAACATTAAAATGGTATAAAATACCGACAGGTTGTTAGGTAAGACACATATGCAACAGTTAGGTACCTTTATTATGAAACGTTTCCCCTACACAGTAGGCTTCTTCAGTCAAGTACAGAAAAGTTGACAGAAGCAGAAGATACTTGAAGACGATGTAATCAGTCCATCACCCTTAAAGTTTTGAGGTGGTCAGTCCCTCAGTCTGGAGAAGAGCATTGTTCCATAGTATGAAACAATATGGAGAAGAAGTGACAGGATGGAGCTTTTTATAGCGCCAAGAGGTGAGACGTAGGCCACTAGGAGAGGTAAGAACTCAGATGTTGAGAGGTCAGGTCCCTCTCAAATCCAGCCCCTCTCACTGTTGCATATGTGTCTTACATAAAAATAGATGGAGCAGTAACAGAGTGTTTGGGTAGAGTTCGTGGAGGGTCAAGAAAAACTAATTCTAGGTGTAATATACCGACCTCCAGGCTTGGATCACGATAGAGGGACACATCTTTGGGACGAAATTGTTAGGGCTTCTGGACACAGTAACATAGTCATAGTAGGGGACTTTAACTTTAGTCAAATTGACTGGAATTCTTTGACAAGTAATCTAGAATCCAGTGACTTTATGGAAACAGTTCAGGACTGTTTTCTGAAACAGAGCGTAACTGAGCCTACCAGGGGTAATAATTTGCTAGACCAAAACCTTGTCAAAAAAGGAAACCTCGTGAATAACTTGAATCGCTGAAGAGCTTGGCGAAATGATCACAAGTCAATCACTTTTAGCATTAACGGAAAAGAAAGAAAAATATAATACAGAAAAAATCCTTGATTTTCGTTCTGCTGATTATAAGGCTTAGGGAACCCTGTCAATCTGATTGGAGTTATCAAGCTAATAATTTTATTGACGAGATCATACTTATGATTAGAAGGGATCGCTTTTATGATTGTTTTCTTAAAAATGAACCGTCCCAAAGGAGAAATTGGGTCAATAATAACATCCCAAATGGTTTAACAGGAGGCAAAAGCTCATTAGGGGAAAAAGGGGATTTTATAGGCGCACAGAAGAGGAGAGGTTAAACCCTTACTAAACCAAAAAGTTCAGCTTAAAAAGAAGTAAAAAAGGCTTTTTTGAAAGGCTAAACGTGCTATGAAATTAGAGTTGCTAATGAATCAAAGACTAACCAAAAGGGTTCTTTCAAGTGTATAGGACAAAAGGGAAGGGAAAAAAGTGGACCTCTGAAAATTGGGAAGGGACACTGAGGGAAAACGAACTGGAAATGGCTCCTTTTTTAATGACTATTTTTGTCAGTTTTTACACGGGAAATGTAAATGAATTCCAGTAATCAATGTTATTTATTCCTGATAAATTTTTAATTTAACTAATTTTACTGTCACGGGGACTGGTTATTAACAGATAGAAAACTGAAGCAAATAAGCCCCCGGGGACCCGATGAGCTGTTTTCCGGGGTACTTAAGGAAGCAAGAGGGCGCTTAGTCACCTTTAACGAGTGTATTCAATGCGTCCACCCTTTAAACAGTGTTGTGCCAATTTTTGTGGAAGAGGGCAATGTGGTTCCAATTTCAAATCAGGGGAAAGCCATCCTTAAAATTTACCGCCAATAACCCTGCATCTAATGGGCAATTTTTAGAATCAATTATAGCGACATATCAGAAGTCCCTTCAAAACAAAATTTTTATAAATAATCTCAGCATGGATTCACAGAGTTTTTTCCTCCTGACAAACTTACTGACGTTCCAATAGAACATTTGAGGCAGTTGACACAAAAGGAAATGATTTTGTTTATTTGGTTTTTAGTAAGCTTTCGAAGAGTACCTCACAAAGACTCTTAAAAAAAGGGCAGCTCATGGTATAGGAGGTAAATTCTAGCAGGATTGACGCATGGCTAACCAATAAAAGCAAGAGTACCTTTAAAAGGAAGAAATCGAATGGGGATTATCACTAGGGCTTTTCCACAAGGTCATTTTAGGCCCCTCTCTGTTCTAATTTACATTAAGACCTTGTGAAGGGATTACTATGACATGATAAGTTTGCTGATAACAAAGATAGGCCGTATAATTCACTCTGGGGAGGATATCAATGAACTTCAAAAGGGATTGAACAAATTAAGTTTTTGGTCAAAAAATGCAATAAGTTTAATGTGTAATGTAAGGTACTTCCCCTTTGGGGTAATGAAAATAACCCTCGAATGGCCTTTCTCGTGTGCTTTGGGACTGTATACTGGAACTTTAAAAATCCTCGAACAAGACACTTCAGAAAATTGAAATTGAAATGGCTACTTTGCTCCCCTCTGTGCAGGTTTTAGTGGAATTTGTAAGCTCACTTCCCAAAGGGAAAAGTTTTCGAAAGTTAAAGAGAACAAACCGGTGAAAGACTTCAGTACCAGGCTATCACACGGTCAAGGAAGAGGAAACGCAATTTTTGAAGACCAGACAATGAAATTGTTTTCTCCCAAAAGAAAAAAATTTTAAGACAGCTCATACTCTCATTCTGAATTCACGAAAACAAATTGGTAAAAAGAAAAGAAATCTACCAAATCTCAATGACAAGTTTAGATTTCTTTTCAAAATTCTACTATGCAAATGGAATTTGGGCCATTAAAGTTGCAACAACCCCTTTTCACAGATTTCGGGACACATTTTTGAAGAAATAGTTCATTTTCTGGTATAAAAATCAATTAAAAGCTCCACCTGAAAAATGGCCCCCAGCTGCTTTGAAACTTTTAAGAAATGCAGATTTTCAAAAACCCCCCCCTAAGTTGACAAGTGTATTCCCTTTTACCTAACCCTTTCCACACTAACTGTAAGGAGAACGTCTTTTTTCTTTTTTGAAAAGATGAAAAACCAGCTCCGTTCAACAATAGCCAAGACAAAATTGTGTAACCTAGCCTTGTTGACAATTGAGTCTGATCTAACAAAAAATTTTGATTTTCAGAATAAATTGATGTTTTTTGCCAATATAAATCCGAAAAAAGTTTTTTTAAAAAGTGCCTGAAAAATTTAAACAATTTTTTATTTCCTGGGTTTATATGATCTATAGCTTATGCATATGCAATGAAACAAAAAATGCAGTGTTTTATAAAGGGAATAATAGTGCTGTAGGGGTTTTATGCTAAATAAATAGGTACATGATGTCACACTTTAAACCCAATCTAGTATTCTATGCTTCTTATTTTTATTCCTTTAAAATGCATGATTTAACAAGATATTAAATGGCTGTTGGTAAATGGTTTTGGTTGCTTGAGTATTTTCCCCTTTTTAAAAAATTTTTATCAAATACCAGAATTTTTAAATTAGCCCTTAAACAGGCTCACACGACCCCCCCCCCCCAAAGCGGGAAGGGTAGCTTCGTTTCCCTTTAAACTAAAAGGGGGGGCCCCCCGCCATCTGAATAGCCTGGGCCCCCGGGACTTCTTAATCCGCCCTTTTACCACCTAAAGGGGTTTGCGGGGATCGAGTCATAGATCCCTTTCATTGGGGATACTAATCACTCTCTCCCTTTCCACGATCTTTATCTCCCTATTTTTTGAACTATGATAAACTTGATGCCAGCAGCGTTTGGGCTGTTCCCAGGGGGTCCCTACCAATACTAACCAAACCTCGTATATTAACTTTTTTTCTCACACGAGAAGCGGACCGCAATTGGTGGGGTGGTGTACCCCACCTAGTTGTATTTGAAGAGATCAAATCACAGCTCCTCTCCGCCCCCCGGGCGTTTACTAATCATTTTTCTACTCCTTGAGTTTTTACATCCTCTTCTTAAGCTATGTAGAATCCTGCCTCCACTAATCACTTCTCAACTTTCCATTTTCTGACAACTCTGTGACTGAAGAAAACTTCATAACACCCTGTTTTTCAACAAGTTTTCAACTTCCAACTGTCCCCCCTTGTTCGTGTCCCATTTCTGGAACACCCTGTCTCTGTCCACCTTGTTGATTCCTCTTTTTTAAATTTTCATTACATATCCCTTCTATTTCTCCTTAGGAAATGCCCCTTAGCAGGGGCTAGTCTTGTTGCAAACCTCCCCTTTTCTCTAGTTTCCAACTTTCCTTTTTCTAGGTGTGGGTTTCCAAAAGGGCTGCAACTCCAAATAGGCCAATGTACACGGGGTCAGGGGCAAAAAGTTCCTTATTGAAAAGTCAAAATGACTCTTTGGGTTTTTCTAGGCACCCCCTATGCTGCACAATTATTTGGTTAATGTGTGCCTCAGGGGAAAGCCCAGTTTACCTCCCCCAAATCCTTTTCCCTTTAGTGAGGTTTGTAGCATCTGGGTTTTTTCTTCCCTTCCCTTATTTTCAGACTTTTCACATGGGGGGTTGAACTCCAGGACCTTGCTGGACCAGGCCTGAAGCAGGGCCCTTTTAGATATCTAGCTCCTTAGGGGCCCTTCACTTTTTCCCTGGGTTTTTGTTTTTTTTCCCAACAGTCGACGTGTTCCCCACCATGTTGACTCCCCCAATATTTTTACAGTCGTTTTTTTGACTTTCCCTCCTTTTTTTTCCCCAGCCTGATTACCTGGACCTTGCTTTTTTTTCCTCCTGATTGGGTGACAACAGCTTCAGGGCAGATTTTTCACGTGATATGTCATTTTCAATTGCAGTTGGGGCCCCCCCTTTTTACCTGTGCATATTCATTTGGGGAACGACTTCTCTCCTTATTTCCCCTGGGGCCTTTTCCTTCTATATTCCCCATTCCCAGTTTTTTCCCCCCCCCCCCCCCCCCCAAACATTTTGGGTAAAACCAGAAACTCATCCGGTTTTTCGTTGTTTCTGTTTCCCTTGAGACAAACCTCTCCTCCTTTTTGTGCATATTTTCGCACAGTTATCATCTTACTGACTTCCCGCTAGTTCCTGTCCTACGAACCCCGGCAGGAAAATTTTTCATGCCTTTTTAGTCCTCTTTTTTTGCAGTTTTGGCTTCATTCGTTTTGCCCTTCCTGCTTCCTTTCCATTTTAACTCTATTATGTATTCGAAGCTCAGAACCATTTCAAATGTCCTCGAGGGGTCTTTCATATGTATGTCCCAATATCATCTGCACTACTCATGTGAAAAATTGATCCATCTTGTTGGGTCATCCTCTCCTCTCTCTAAATGTCCCTTAGTTTGGTACATGAGTTTTGCAGTACCACCTCCATTATCTTACCCTCCCATTTCTGGTTCCCCATAGACTCCAGGACTCCTATCGATTTCCTTGTGATTGAAGCACCCATGATCATAGCTTTGTCCCTTTCAAACCTTCTGGGCCCCTTCGTACTCTTGTTTGGCCTCCTCCTACCTTGGCTCCGCTGTTCTGTGGTGTTTATACAAATGCAATACCACCTTTGGACCTCCAGACGAAGTGTTCCAAATGCCCCTCTTGCTTCTCTTCTGTCTTCCTCTCCACTCTCAAATCCCATTGGTTTTTTTAGGGGATGCTACTCTAACCCCCTCTTTTCCTTTTGTCTTCCTTCAGAAGCTGATACCCCATTGGATAGATGAAACCCGTTTTCTTCCCTTTTCTTGGTTTCTGTGAAGCTATGATGTCGGGGATGCCCCCTTTTATGTATCGTGCCACTCCTCCACTTATTAGTTATTTCCCTCGGGGTGGTGACCATACCTTCAGTTTCCTCTCCCAAAACTCTTTGCCGTGAGGGTGGGGGAAGTCAGTGTCCGTGGGGGTTTTACAGCATCTGTTGGGGGGGGGGGCGCAAGGTTTAAAGTGGTTTTGTTTGGGGACGTATTGCTTGGAGTTCTGGGGGGTTCTAGGGGAACTGCACTTGTTGCTCTCCCGCCTGTGACCTCTAACCTGTCCCTTTTTTTCCTTCCTACTTTTTTCGTTTCTGTGTCCTCCCTCAATTGCTGCCCTTCTGTTGTTTTTTCTGTCCGGGCCAGGGAAAACCCTCTTGTATCTGAGATTCCCACAGCCGGGTTTCTCCCCGCAGGATCCTTTTTTGCACCTTTCTTTCTTTAAAACACTTTGGCCCCCATTTCTCCCCCTTCAATACCCCCTGCTCTGAAAAAATTTTCATCTCAGTCTGTCCTCCCACCTAATTTTTTGAGGATTTTTCAATCTCCTGTTTTTCTTCCTTCCATCTCCATTTAGTGTCATCCCCTCACTCTCCTGAAGCTTAAATAAACATGGCTTTTTTTCCCTCTCCTCCCCCATTCCTTCCATCTGGTCCCCGTCCGTCTCCCCTTTTTTTTTTCTGTAATCTTGGGGGCATGGGCGTGCCTCTGCATTGAACTATCACTCCCTCCCCCCTTCTCCACCCCCCTTCATCTGTCCCCGCTCCCAACAGCGCCCCCTTCATTTTTGGGACTGCTTGGGAGTTTATGTTTGGGGTAGAGGAATAAAGGGGTGTCTTTTGCATGTGTGCATGAGTGTGTGTGTGATGGTGTGGTGTGTGTGTGTGGTGTGTGTGTGTGTGTGTGGTGTGTTGTGTGGTGTGTGGTGTTGGTTATGTGGTGGTTGTTTGTGTGTGTGGTGTGTGTGTGGTGTGTGTGTTGGTGTGTGTGTGTGTGTGGTGCGTGTGTGGGTGTGTGTGTGTGTTTGTTGTGTGCGCATGCATTTGTTTTAATCTTGAAACAAAAAGGGAGGGGCCGTACACTCTAGCCTAAGTTATTTTTTTGAGGGTTACAAAATATTTTTCCCCTCTATTCCTCATGCTATTCCTGTATACTAAAAAATTTTCTATTATAGTAGTTATTTTGTACACGTTGGGCTTAAGGCTGCGTGTTTACTCTTGTCGTTTTTTTGAGAAAAAAAAGGGGGCAATAGGCACACAATTCTTCTAAGATTTTTCGATAACTTACTAAATATTTCCAGTGCAAACCCCTATCCCCCCCTTTGGGACAGAAAATTAGGGAAAGTGATGCAAACACAACAGCAACGAGACACTGAGACTTTAATGCCAACCTTAAATGCAAACCCGTTTAATAGTTTATTTGGTGTTTCTGGTAGCGGGGAGTAAAAACAATTCATCGGGGGCTTTTGCTTATTTGCAAATTTTTGGTGAGTAACAGGTTTGTTTTCGGCAAGACCCCGGGGGCCATGTCCCGAGGGGGAAGGAGTAGGACCGAGTGCTTGAAAAAACTAAGCTGGCAACACATAGACTGTCGCGCAGCAGTACAGGCTTGGGACATTTGGGTCGGGGCCACCTACCCACGTCTCTCGATCGAGAAAAACTGGGGGGAAAAAAAAACTCGGTCCTCCTCGTTGAACAGGCACAGAAACAAATAAAACAGTATATGCATATGGGGCATAGAAAAAACCTCCTACAGGGGGAAAAAAACACGGGGTGTCTGAAAAACATGGTCATAACATAAACGTTTTTTGGGCCACGCACGCCTTCCGCGACTGGGCAGATCGCAACACAGGGGACATCACTGCAGCTGACTGTGATGTTACAGGTCTCATCAGAATGGGAAGCGTCATTGAAGCATCACTGCAGGTTTCACTCAACCTGGGGACGCATCGGGGCCCTCGAGTGAAGCATTTTCAAAACTCGGGAACTGGGGAGGACTTCTGGCAAGGATTCAGGAGGACACTTTTCACTGGGACTGTCACAGGGCTGTCACGCCGGCGAGCGGGATAAGTCGTGGATGAGTCGTGGGAGAGACGACTGGGGGTACATCTGGGGCCTTAAAATCATACACCAGACGCATGACGAGCTAGCAGTCAAAGTGCCCATCATCTTTGTGCAGGAGCTCACTGAAGCTTCTGACACGAGGCGGGACACAGTGTCTGCCGACAGGGTCAACTGCGGCTTGACGAATGTCATTCCTCGGCAGTTGGAGTTATACATGGGTTAGTCAAAAGCGTCCCCAGACCTGTTTCTCTACATGTAACGAAACTCTGAAGGGTCTGGAGGTGAAGTGAAACAAATCTGATGGGAAATCATAGCAGGTAGATTCTGCAGAACATCTATGTCGACGAGCATAAGAGCTTCCTGTACAAGGGGCTCATATGCTCGGGCTGACCAATTCAGCTGTCAAATGTGCTGGTCACACCGGGTGACAATAACACAGTTGTGCTACACACCCGGTCTGGGCTCAAGACCACACTGGGCACATGGAAATCTTTACACACACCCACATACATGGGTACAACATGGCTTAACTAGCAAATGATGCTTTCCTGTGCACAGAATTGACACTAAGCCATACACTAACATGTGAGAACACTGACTGAGAGGTATTAATTAGCACACGACATATATCTTCTCTCAACATATATCTTTTCTCAATCTTCTGAAAATACTCAAAATTACTGAAACACTCAATGTGACATCATGTGATGTCAGGTGTGACATTGTGAGGTGATGTAAACAGCACTGTGACGTCAGCAGACGTCTCGAGGTGATGTCAGGCAGACATTATGACGTCATGAAGTCGGGCAGCAGAAGATCACAGCATATGGCCTGGGACGTCTGGCTCAGTAACTCACGTGGCTCGTAGATCCACGTGGCTTCGTCCACAACCCACGTGGACAGGATCCACGTGGTGCTGTGATCTATGTGGCATGCTGATTCACATATCTTCGAGTGGCCTAGGGCACTCGGATACACAGCTCTGGCAATGAATTAACACGAAAAACAGCAGAAAACACAGCAGAGGGAGTATGGTATGGTGGTGTATGGTAGTGTGGTGGCGAGGAGAGTGGGTGAGTGTATGGCGAGGGAGGATCTGGCCACTTCCTCCTCTCCCACCCACAAACACATGGAGAAGCTCACACTGGACGCAGAAATCACCACAAAACTCACCTCTGGCTTGCTAAAATAGTTGTGCTGAGCTGAACAACAACAGCAGAACATACAAGTGATACTGAACACATGACTTGAGAAACAGCGTGGGCTGCTGTAGCATGGAGACACTGGGATGCCACTTACAATTCTCGAAGAAATTCGGTAAATTTTGGCTAGATCCTGCTTGTACATGTGTCTGGATGCTGAAACGTGCAGACACGACATCAGGATAACTCGTTGAGATATGGATGCTTCTTGTTCAGGGTGATAAAGTGATGATGACTCATCCCTCTTCCTTCTTCTCTCCGGGCAAACACAACTGCTGCGACCACCACTTCCTACTAATGTGAAACATGACTTTATTGGTGATGCAGTGGCGTGGAGTCAATTATAGGGCTGCAGAGGGTTCTTCTTGCTTTGCAAACATCGTCGTGGGAACACAGGCTTGTGTGTTTGTGCCCATGGCCCTGGAGGGCCATGCCCACGAGGGAGAGAGGAGTAAGACCTGTTGTCTGAGTTTAGGCCGCTGAGTGAGTGAGCGAGTACGAGTGGGACCAGCGTTCCACTGACCTGGGCAGGCGTAGGGAGGGCAGCACCTGAGTGCTGCGAAATATGAACTAAGATGGCAGACAGGATAGGCTGTCTGTGCACACAGTACAGGCTGTTTACACACCCACACATAGGCAAGTGAAGTCGTCTGCACAAATGGAGGCTCCTGGTGGTGGCTTCTATGAACTCCTCCAGTTTGTAACTCCCTCTGTCAGTTTTATCACGCATTCAAGTTTTTATTTTTGTATTTTTGTATCTTGGTATTCACTCTTTTTTCTTTAGTATTATAATTAAAACAAATCTGATAATATTAACTGTAGTCACAACACCAACTACTGGGATTGAGATGACCGCTAATAATATAAACTTAAGACAGCCATAAACTGCACTAATACTCCTGTGTTGCACTGTTTGACGAACTGCGTTCACGTGTGTGGTGTGTGTGTGTGTGTTGTGTGTGTGTGTGTGTTGGTTGTCTCACCTATTTGTTGTTGCAGGGACCGATTCATAGCTCCTGGTCCTGCCTCTTCACTGATCGCTACTAGGTCCTCTCTCTCCCTGCTCCATGAGCTTTTTCAAGCTTCGTCTTCAAACTATGAATGGTTTCTGCCTCCACTACATCACTTTCTAAGCTATTCGACTTTCTGACAACTCTATGACTGAAGAAATACTTCCAAACATCTCTTTGATTTATCGGAGTCTTCCTGGAGTTTACCTGGAGAGAGTTCCGGGGGTCAACGCCCCCGCGGCCCGGTCTGTGAGCAGGCTTCAACTTCTAATTGTGACCCGTTTGTTTCTGAGTCCCATCTCTGGAACATCCTGCTGTCTTTGTTCACCTTCCTCGCATTATTTTATGTGTCGTTATCATCTCTCTACTAACCTTTCTGTCCTCCAACGTCGTCTGGCCGATTTCCCTCTCTTCGTAGGACATTCCCCTTAGCTCTGGGACTAGTCTAATTTCTTGACGTGCTTCAGTAGTGTATCCTTGTACGATTAGGAACACTGACGGTTTCCATGTAATGACCATGGAAAAGAATGTGATAATGGGGGGTCTGCATAACTCAGGGCTGTCAGAGTACAGTTTAATATGTTTAATCATCCACCAAAGGGGATAGTGAGTCTTATTCCCTATGCATTACTAAGAAGGAACGAAGTAGAACAAAGGATAGGTCATGGTGGCGATTCCAAGATAATGAGTGCATGAAAAAAGAATGTGATACTCGGAGACGATAACCTCAGGGCTGTCAGGGTACAGTTTAATATGTTTATTCATCCCCCAAGGGGATTAGAGAGACTTATTTTCTGTGTATTACTAAGTATATGAAGTAGTTAATGATCACTTTCTGACTCCTAAACTCTATCTGTCTGATAGATGGGTTGAGGGCAGTACAAAGGAATACAGGTGACTGGTAACTAGCTTGCCATCTCCGAGGGAGTCAACCCCCACACCCCCCCCAGTCACTGACGCAAGTGCTACTTCTTCCCAAACAACGACTGGTTCAATGAAGCACGGTAATGGGGATAAGACAGCTTAGCCTCGAATGTAAGAGGACCTTAAAATACTGGTGGGGGAACAAGCATCCCACAATGGGGATAGAGAAGGTTTTATTTCCGTGTTGGGAGGCTTGTACAAAGGAGTCAGGTTGACAGGGTACGACTTAATTTTGGGTGGGTTCTCTGAGGGAGTGTTGAAGCAGCCTGCTTCTTTCGGGGTCATTGCGTGTTTATTGGCTGCGTCGCTCTCTCCGGGTAACATCGGGGCATTATGTGTGATAAAAGAGAAATAACTTAATTTTCACTAAAAGGTGAATGAAAACAAAGTCATCATTAGCAAATTATTTATTAAGTTAAACATCATTGTTTTATTCCTCCTCTCCCTCAGAACAGCTAGCTTCTTAAGAGCATGGAAACTACGAGCAGTGGTGGAAGATCTACCTCTCTCGCGTCGATGCTTGACCTGGGGAAAAAATTCTTACAGTGTTTTCTCTTCCCCGCCTAAGTTGCAACTTTCTCTCATTCTCTAGTTCCCAGTCTTCTGTTAACTCCCTTCTTCGTACTGCTATTAGCTCCCTCGTCTTCCTCCACTTTGTCATCTGTTTTTATCTTTTAATAATGTAAACTTTGTTTCTCCGGCATCTGGAATGACAATAGATACAGAGTGATAGGATCTAAAGTAAAAGCGCTTATTTTCTTATCATCAAATGAGCTAAGACCCGTTTCCTAGTGGTGATAGTGGTCATCTGACCTTTTAAATTTCTATTTTGTATATATTGGAAGGTATGTTTAGATCCGTCTTCCAGCACAACTTCTAAAGTTATTATGACGTTAATAATTGTTGTTCAGACTGAGGAACTCCTTCTCAGCTATAGTGTTGTTATAATCTGCTAGCAGATGCTTACATTTTGGGTTTAATGAAGGGGGGATATTTCTGTTATAAGGGCGGGTCCTCACTCACTTTTATGGAAGCCTAGAAGATCCCTTCATTGAGTCATTGTAGAGAGGATGATATCTGTGGGAAATTAGTTGTGTCTATCCATTTCCTCAATTGTTCCTTACCAATTTCATCGTAAGGTTTTTGATTGACATCTAAACAGGCGATGACAACAATCGGTTAGTTTTATTTTGTCTTGGTATGTTTTCTTAAGAATCATATACCAAAAAAATGGTACAGTTAAATTTGGCGTGTTATAGTATCTGGTAGCATATGTAATTAGGGTAAGTGAGTTTTTTGGCTGGCCGTCCCCGTCGTAACAATTACTTTGTTTTCTGAAAGCTTTATGGGCTTTACTCACCGCTCGTAAAATGTCCGGCTGATGTTATAGAGCTTTCGTTTTGTTGGCATATTTGATGGATTTAAAACAATGTCTTGCGAATAAGAATTGGTCAACAATTTAAATAGTCGTGTACAGTATTTACTAGTGCTACTATTACGTGCCTCACGTTCGTTTCAACAAAAGCCGCCAGGATATTTCCTGTGAGAATTCATATTTGCTATGAATTTTCTCAATTTGTGACATAATTTCCAAAAATAACTGCAAATAAAGGCAATGATATTAGGTAGTTCGTTTGGGGAGTTGGTCCCCACTCATTTAGTATTTTTCGGGGTAGATTTTTGATTACTGATTGCCATAGCTGTTTGCTGTACTAGATAGTTATCTAATGTTAACTGTTTGTGTATAGAGACATAGTGGCAGTCATCTGTCGTAGCGAGCTAAATTCTGGGGTATTCCTAGAGGTCTATAAGAGCAGTAACCTGTTTATAGGTCTTGAGGGATTCTTATGGAAGGTAGATGACCTCCATTTGCGAAGAAAACTCACCATTTCTGGGGTGAGAGTTTTGAATGTTTGCGTAGGGCTGCGCCTCAGCATGCAAAGAACCATAAAGAGAATTAAAATCACCACAGTATATAGCAAAAATTTACTTATACTAAGTTTTCTCATCAAATATTGGGATTAATGAACTGCGTTATTGGCTTGAGCAATGTCCTAAACAGTGTGGTGATAGCCGCCTCTTATTTTAGACTGTATGATGTTATAAAATCTCCTGATCAGTAATTAATTCTAATTCCACTCACTAGTTTAAGAAAAGCATCTAGGCTAAAGCGGGGAGGAACTAGTGAACATCTTGATTATAGATGTTGTTTCAATAATCTCCTAGCAAGATAATATGTCAGCTAGAAGCCCTACTTTCACAGCTGAGATTATACTAGGAGATAGTCTCCTAGAAGTTTGACAAGCTGTTTTCTCCCAAACCAGATGAGCATGATCGAATTCTTCTTGGCTAATATTGATGTTCTTAGACAGTGAATCTGTATGAAGCTCTTTTTTGGGGGTTCAAAGTCTTCTTCGAGCCTTTCTGGGGAGCTGCAATATTCATTAAGGGACACTTGTTTGCCGGTAATAAGCATCCCCAACTTTCGGGGGGGTAGATGGACTTATCATCGCCTCTGTGGAAATTCTAAGGGGTGTTTTTGAAGCATGTGCGCCTTGAGCCAATACTAGCCAAACCAGCGGACATGCAAGGTAGTTATCCAGGATAACGTAAAGTGCTCCTATTTCTACCTTTTAGGAATTTATATCCTGTTTCATTAAAACATTGTTTGGGGCTTTAATCAATTAGTTCTCTAATTATCAATGCCATTATACATATGATAGGTATGATAATAACAGGCAAATATTTACCCTGAATTTTTTCTGCTTAATTTGCAATTTTGCAGAGGGCTCTAAATAATTAGACTTAGGCAACGTGGATCATGATGCCTCACCTTTGGTTTGGTAAGGAGTAAAGTCTTGATGCAGGAAGTTGCACTTCTTCTGTATGGCAAATGTATATGCTGCTCCCTGGTATATGAATGTGGGGATAAAGGGAGTGTTATCTTTTATCCAATCCCATAAAGACGGAAAGCCTATTCATACATATGATCAATACACTGTACCCCCCGATTGGACATATCTAATTAATTATAAGTGTTATTTCTGTTATCACTATTACCCATAAGCTATGTGCTACGTGTCTAAGCTGTTATTACCCCTCTGGCTTACGATTATCGAGGTAAGCTTCTAATCACAAAGGCAGTATGAGAGGGCAAGTAGCCCTTATGAGTATTTCTGCTGAAATTTGCAAAAAAGCTTCCGCTGGGGAAAAATACTTTGTTGGTTGTCGCATGATTGAAGAGAGTTTTTAATTTGCAAATGTTCACTATATTCACTAAAAAATTCAAGCAAAAAGTGCTTATTGCCGTGAATGTTTTCTCGAGAGCATATTCTCATATATTTCTGGAAGTGTTTTGATTTAAGCTACATGAGTCTTTGTCAACAATAACAGGGGCACTACCAGTGATTATTTATTACTACCCGACGACATAAAGTGCATGGATAGGTCCTTCATTGAGAAGTTAAGCAATAAAATAAATATTGTATTTGTTGTCAGACTCGAGTTTGTGGTGTTTCATTCACTGGACAGGGATAGTCAGTCGCGCGTACTGACACCCCCCCTAATTTCTCAAGGGCTATCAATCAAGATAATATCGTCTGATTTTATACCAGCCCCAAGCCAAGTCTACGACAGGAAAAAGGACCGCCAGACATTGAATTTAAAAACAGCTATTTTTTTTACTCCTCTCGGTGTTTAATATATCCGATTTTTCCCTCGTAAAGTTGAGGGTTTATTCTATATAGGTCTCTAGGTATCACGCACTCCATTCTTGCATCATTACATTATGAAAACCCTTTATATAATATAGTATGAAGCTGATCCCTCGCCCGTAAGAGCCGAGATTTATCATCTCGGTAATAGTTTGCACGGCAGGAAAAAAGTTATATAATGCTCACGACTGTCATCCTCTCCCAGTTGCGACTGTCTGCGCCAAAAATAAGCCTCAGTTCGGCATAAATACTAAGAGCATTTTCATAAGTGCTCGTCCTGATAGAACAGCCACACACCATGATAAAAATTCAAAAATATTGTTGTCTAAATGTTGTGCGAGGTCTGAAGAATCATATGCGGGTGTGTTTATGAGAGTTGGAAATTGAATATTTTATTCGCGCAGGAGAGGATCTTGGAAAGCAGTTAGATGCTCAGTGATTTATGAGGTTTCCTCTGAAAATGGAATCGTCTCCATTTTTCACTCTCTTCCTCATTGAACGAAAAATTTTTTTACCTGAAGTGAACCTTGCTTGCTGAGGAGGGGGAACCAGTAAGGAGTAGTAATGATCCTTGGAATGATGGAGCTGTCACTTGTGGCGGTGGTCGCCACCACTGGGACCGGCAATCGGCTCGACTTGCTCTTGTGGGAGTGGTACGGTCGAAAGATTCATCGAGGGACACAGACTGATCTGCATAAATATAATTAGAGAAAGTTATTTATTACTATTACTTCTTGTTTTAGTGTCATACTAGACTTATTATTAACTCGTGCACTCTTTTAAAAAAAATGTTATGTTAAGTATAAAACTGGGAGATGCTAAGCAAATCTATAGAATATTTTGCAGTTCTCAAAATGATTTTTATTCTTGTTTGATGAGATATCTTTTAAACATATCTTAAAATATGTTTGATTGTTAATAAAAAATAATGAATAAGAAAAGAGCATCACCTCTTTTTCCTGGCCCGCCCCCGGATCATTCCTGCTTGGAGTATTGCCCCGCCCCAACTGTTGGAAAAATTATTATTTGCTTCAAAGACTTTATTTCATTCTATGAAAATAGCAGTTTTAAGAAAACATCAATTCAGGCAATAACTTGGTAATCCCATCCTGCACGCATCTCCTGCGTTTGAGCTGTGAAATTCGCTACACACACTGATAGCCCACAGAAAAACTACAGGGGAATGTGTGATGAGTCTGCGTCCTGAGGGACAATCGCCCACATAGTGGATCTGCGAGCTGGGTGGACGAGCATTAGCTGTAAATACACACACACATCCAATATTCCATAAATTATTTAAATTATAGATAATATTTTAATCTCCTCATAGATAGAGAAGTTTTTTACCTGCTCTAATTCTAAGCTGGTAACTTTCTTGAGTGAGGGGGGGGAAGGAGACACTTTCGCCCTAGTCGAGAAAAGGTGAGCGTATTTATAGACTCACTTGTAGGATAGGCGTGCTATTAAGGTGCTTTAAATTTTTCCCCAAAGTAGAGGTTACTGTTTTTCAAATCAGTCTCCCTATATTTTCACCGAGATTCTTTTAAACAAAATTCTCTGCAAGTATATAATTATAAATATAATCTAGAAAAAGATATTTCTTATTGTCCAATAAAGTAAGAGGGATAAAATCTGGGAAGAACTCGTTTCCCAAACGAAAAAAATAAGAATTTGACCGGGCAAGTGGAGGTTATGTAAATTCTCCATAGTCATGTGATTTCCCATTTGTATAAAGCTGAGGCTAGGGATGATAATTTATAGATTCTGCCATCGCAAAAACTAATTATTCTTAAAAATAATACTAATAGTAATATATTTTTCCCCAAAATAAAAATAATAAAATAAATAAATAAATAAATAACTAGCCTTCAGCTGGCAAGAAAGTGGCGGGGGCCTGCTTCTCTTGTCTGTGACCTCCATTCTACCCACCGCCACCTGGCGTAGGGGCCGCCGAGGAAGTTGAAACTGCTGTAATATTCCAGACGACTTCACTGTCGGGCGGGCTTTTTTCTATGGTCTTCTGGCGGTGAGAACAGGACATCGCTGGCATTGTTATCTTCATCTCCGGATAAACTCCCCCTCCCCTCTGCTTTGAACTAAAAGAAATGTTTATATATAAGATGATTCTTCACCACAATAAAAGGTCATTTGAGATGGGAAGCATGGGACACGGTCTGTACCTTTACTGAGGAGAGTTGATATTTTCAGAGAGCTTGCAAAAAATACTTGTTGCTGGTTTTAGCGGGGCAGGCAGAGCAGTATAGTGGAGCGTTTATGTCAGAAATATGCCGGTTCTTTACGCGAGAATAATCATTTCAGTCTGGATGTAAAACTATCCCTTTGAAAACAATTCAACATCTCTTAGTGTGTTATCATTTAGTGAAAGGTCTCAATTAACCGGCGGAGTTACCAATAAACCCATTGAGACAGACAATAGCTCTATGTATATAATGATGATCTTTTTAAATGAAGAGTTTTAGAGTGTTGATATTATGCTTATTTATTTACTAGAGGAAGCACGAGCAAATATACCATAATTCTCATATCTCAAAAATTTATTTCACAAGGGAAAATACGCTCGCACGTCATGCTTAATTGTAGCCAATATATTTTATTAAGACAACGGGAGATCTGTCTCGTTGGACATGTCTCGGGCGACAAATTCTATGGAAAAAAAAATCTACACCGAAATTTGCTTGAGATATATAGTCCGTCAATGCGGATAAATACGGCTATCTTTGGTTTGATTTAACCGCTCCAGAGGATATTTCAATTACGAAGCTACATACCGGAAGAGGGCAAACTGTGAGCTGTTTCCACTGGTTAAAACAAAATTGGACTTAATCCACATAAAAGGAAAATTCTAGGAAAAAGTTTATAGAGGGACGTTAATAGCCCCGGTGCTTTACTGGGATTGTTAAACAACTTTTTAGAGCAAGCATAGGGGGAAAAACGGCTCTAGTTATTATAAAGAACGTAGTAGATTATCTTCTTCTCAGAGGCCTAATAACTTTGCTAAATTGAAGCCTCTGCGATTCCCAGACGGAAAAATCATAGCCGCTGCCCATCGCATTATACTAACATGCGACTTGGCGGGACAGACTTTATTACCAATTCCCACAATGCGGCATTAAATAGATTTTTGTTATGCATTGATTGGCTTTTCAAGGTTAATGAAGGCGGTAGGGGATCTAGTCAGCAAAAACTCAAAAAGCGTTTGTCAGCCCATACGAAATATTATAGGAATAGAAAGTCCACCTTCCGTGGAATTTTTCGAGATTTCACTCGGACAGAGGACGAGTTTTAGTTTTATAACGTCCTCTTCTGAATTACCTAAAAAAAAAAAAATATTTATTAAATTATTACAGTACCTTCTCGGACACTAAGGCTGCAACTAGCATGAACGAGGCTATTTCGACACGCTTTAAGCATAGAATCTACCGATTATAGCTTTAACAAAATTCTTTAAAATTTTTGAGTGTATACAGCCTAGTAGAAACTTACAAACTCAACTACAAACCCTTCTCTCAAGAAAGGTCAAATCTTCCACAACAAGTGCATTCTCTGAGTCTTCCTCGAGACATTCGTCGGCAGTTTGGGCTAATGTATTTAAATGCCCGTCCTCATCAGCCTCGTACTAGTCCAACGACTGACTCCTGGTGCGATGTGCGGATAACTAGCACTGGGGCATATTTCTCAAGATTTATTGGCCTTCTTAAACACGAAGAAATTTTTTAAAATCCAATCGGTTGATAATTCGCAAGTATCCCTCATATTCTCTTATCGACACTGAGCGGGGAAAAATATCGGGCAATTTTAGCTCAGGAATTAATGAAGAAACATCTCTACCTGATTTTTTTCACATTAAAATTGAGGACGGAGAAGAAAACTGATAAAGCAGTATAGAGAATATCTGGTAAGCTGGGTGGGATTCCCCGAGTGCACATGCTGGGTGCCGGAGAAGGACATGCAAAAAATGTCTGACAGGGTTAAGCCCCTGGCAGTTTTTTTTTTTGCAACACGAGAGTTATTATTTTATTACAACTTCCAGCTAAAGCTCGCAAGTCGATATTATTAAGGAATTAAAAAAAAAAGAAATTAATTGCATATCTGAGATATTTACTAATTTTCTTAAGAAAATTCTAACATTGAACCGACCATTTTGAGCAAATTAAGAGTTTAGAGGAGACATTCCTCACCGTTGCCCGTAAACGAACTCCACTTTTATAAAAAAAAAATATTCTTCTTTCGATAGCGTTGGAGGAGCCTTCTAAACTACCACTCTTACCTCTATTCGCGTGGAGGAGCCATCTTAACTACCACTTTTACCTCTGGTCAGCGTGGAGGAAGGAGCCATCTTAACTACACGCTAAACCTATGGTCAGCGTGGTGGCAGGAACCATTCAATTAAATACACTCTTACCTCTGGTCAGCGTGGTGGAGCCATCTACTTAACTACATCTTACCTCGGTCAGCGTGGAGGAGCCATCTTAACTACACTCTTTCCTCTGCGTAATCTCAATGATTAATAGTTTTGAAAGTAAATAATAATCGAAATGGGGTAAAGGAAATTTTGTCTCATACCTCAGCTAACCGCGAAAATTATATTTTTAAAATGGATACAAATATCTTACCCACTCCTAAGCGCGAATCTCCTTGTCCCGCCCAGCGCAGATGCACTGCTCCACCACTATGGTGCGTAGGAAGGAATCTTCCAGCCTCTCGAAGAGTGGAAAGTGAAGCCAGTCCAAAACAAGCTGCAGAGGTCAGGTCCGGCCCCGGCGTAGCAATCGCCCTCTAAGGGTAATTGCCGCTTCGAGCAGCACCACCTCCCAACGAGCGAGCAGCACCCGTCCGACCTCTTTGTTGAGACGGGTTAAGTCCCCATACAAAAAAAAATAAGCTGCTTCGCTGTAATGGTGGCCGCGGCGGGTGGCCGGCCGCCGTTGGTGGCGGTTCGGCGGCGGCGGCGGCAGCGGCTGCGGCGGCTGCAGTGCGCGGGCGCGCCCGTGGCAGTTGCCGCGTTGAGTTAAGAGTAAAAAAAAAAAAAAAAATCAGAATACAGAAAATATAATAGGTAATAATAAACTCCGCCGGAAAATACTTTTATCTTTAATATGAGAAAAACTATAGTCTTCTTTCTCGCTGAGGACTCTTCCCCAAATTTAAAATGAATATAATTGTCTTTGTATTCACGATGAGAAGAATTGCCCATACGTCGAAATCCCGCTGAATCTTTTCAAGAATAATCCTTTTATTCGGTGGGTTTATTAGAGGTATTTTCATTCCATCCATAACATATTTAAACATCTTACAAATCATTAAATCTTTGACAAGCAGTTGAGCGTACTTCGATAAAAAACTTTGCCCGGTCTGTAAGGGGAATTAGTGACCCGTATTAGATTAGAGCAAGAATTATAAAAAATCACAAGGCTGGGAAAACAATCCTTTAATCTTTTTTCCCCTTTTTTCGGTGGGTTAAGAGGGTATTTTTTTCCCTCGCATACCATACATTTAACATCTTACAAATCATTAAATCTTTGACAAGCAGTTGTGAGCGTACATTGATAAAAAACTTTTGCCCGTTGTAAGGAAGGAATTAGTGACCCCTTATTTAGATTAGAGCCAAGATTTTATAAAAATCACAAGGCGCGAAAAACAATTTTTTAGTGCGGTTTTTTATGTTAAAAAAAATTGAGCGGAAAAAAAAGCCACTCTGCGTACCTATGAAATTTATGCTTTCATAAAGTCGAGAGAAGTGCTTTGGCCTGCTTTTGTAAATACCGGGACAGGATAGAGACAAGGAGTTCCTTCTCGAAGTGCTATTTCATCAAAAAAAAAATGGACCAGCCATCAGTTGATATCACGAGAGAATTAATCTCCCGTTGAATGAGAAGGAGAAAAAGGACCCCAGTGTGTCGATTTTATTACATCAATTAACGTCAAGACGGAAAGATTTATTTAAGCAAGTGTGTTACCAAAGTTCGGGTGATACAAAGGTTTATGGCTAAACCTTCGAATCCTGTCAAAGTCAATTGCCCCCATGACCAGATTTACTAAGACTTATGATGAATGTTGAAAATTAATGACTTTTTTAATCGAATGAAAATGGACGGCGAAATATCAGCGCTTAGTATATGCTACGCTGCGATTTCGGGATATGATAGAAGCTTTTGAGGGGCCCAAACCTTGTATAAGCACTTAGACGAATGTCGACCTAGAGCAGTCCAAACCCCTACCAATCCACCCGCAGGAGTGGAGGGCTCCAGCAGCACGTATTTAAACCCCGCTTGCGATGTACGATTAATATTATCCGTCTCTCTCCCTCAGCGAGGGACTCTAAGGAAACCCAACTGTTGAGGAGAAAGGAATATTAATTACCAGTAATTGTCGGAGGAATATCGGATGAAGAATTCCTGGAATAAGGGATTGTATGTGTATCCCCACAACGTACTTCTGCTCGTCCCTACGAGGGCCGGCTCTTTCACTCTGGAAAAAATATCCATTTTCCCAAAGTTGAGGAAATCGCTATCCTACGTGAACTGTGCCATATCTTGAGATAGGGCACACCGGGGGAAATTGTCCTAAATCACCCCACATGCACCCAACACCCTCGATGACAGGCCGGGAGGCAATTTTTTAAGACACACCTTGCAGGAGCTTAATATGCAGTTCTCTGCGGTCCTTGTCTTGAAGAGAATGAAAATTGAGCAACAGCAATTAGAGCGTAGTCTTCGACACGCATTAAGTACGTGGTTTTGGAGCACGGACACGCTAACTATTCGACGAATTTGGTTTTAAATTATGTATTGGTGTCCTGGGACGGGGCGGTGATAGCAATGCATCATCAAACAGGTAATTCTTACCCCTGTACATTGGCACTTTGAGCTAGAAGAAAACAGGCCGATGAATGGCACATGAATATTCTCCTCTCATTAAACATATTTCAGACATATTACTGAAACGGAATATTCAGACATGCATGCTCATACCGTCAGCTGAACCCCATACTTGACAGTTACTAGTAATCATCCTTGATGAGGTGGAATGAACGCGGGCCTCCCCCGAAGCTCTAGAACGGGAATTACTACAGCGTCTGTGGAGAAGCAAGGGCACTAGCAGCGGCCGGTGGGGTGGTGGCGAGGCAGCAGTGGCGGTGGCGGGCAGCGGCAGCAGCGGCAGCAGCGGCGGGCAGCAGGCGGTGCCAATGGTGCTGACGTCAAGGCCATCCGGTGGGATTGGAACTAAACGTGACTGGTGGCTGCGTGAATGGACATGCTGATGGGGTCGAGGTCACTTCATGCGGGGAAAACGCCAACGACGCACGAGGATGTGGATATTTTATTCCTAAATGCTTGTAAACTAATTATAAAATAAAATGTAAAAGTCTTCTAAATAAGTTTTTTAAGCCTTTAAAAATATATATATTGGTCTATATTTTGTATTTGCCTCATACTGTCTCTGTCTCAACATGGACGAGGCGGGTCCGGGGAAATATATATATTTGAGCAGTTAGAAAAATATGACTTTTTCGACATTAAGGCTTCGGCCTTTCAAAATATAATTTACTGCAAGCTTTAATTCAATCCTTGAATACGAAATAGGCCTGACGTAATGTTTTGTATCCCCAAAAAATTCAATGTTTAACAAGAGCCGATGGCCGAACTGCGGCATTGACTTTATTAAAAAATCTCATTACATGATCCAGGAATAAGTACAGAAGCGTAGTCACCACTTTTTCTACCAAAAAATGATGTGTTTATCGGACGGATACCCAGCCTACTTATGAAGAAATTAATTCGACAGCTACACAGCTGATATTAAAAAAAGCCTTTAGAAGATAATTATTCAGTCATTTCGAAGGGAAAAAATAAAATAAAATAAAACTCAATTATGATGCCGGAATTGGCGTGGGTTTATAGTTTCGCCGAGATTTCGCGAAACCTTTAGGGGAAAAAATTTATGCTGCATTTATTTAAAGCTCTCTTTAAACCGAGAATAGCTCGGGTGCTTGGGCTTTAGCAGCGCTGAAAAAATATTATTTATTTGTTGTGACGTGCCGAGGGGGGGATCCCTTCCCCAAGCAGATTGGCCAATTCAAACCTGATCCACTGCCGGAGTTTGATTATGTTTTAATATATAGTGATATTGTGGAAACCACAAATTTACGGCAGTCAGTTAGTCCAATATTCTGGATTGCTTTCGCCTTTCGGCGAGTTATTCAATAGGCGCTATCCCATGATGTACTACCTCTATGGTAACTAAATTTGATTAAATAGCTATTCAAATGACGATCAGTTTGGTCATAATCGTTTTTGAAGCGGTCATTCCATACCGTAGTGTACCATGTAAGACGAATAAATAAATAGAACCAACTCAAGCGTTAAAAAAAATGGTTATTGTTTCATCTAACCACCAAACATGCGTGTACCTTTCAAGTGCCATCTGAGCAGGAATTTCGGAGTTTTATTCTCCCTAAAACCCTCCCATGTGGAGTGTCTGGGGGATATACAAACTTTTTCCCGGCGCCATACAAGAAGTCTGAGGGGGGCTTTTTTCGGCTTTAGCGGGTTCTAGCTAACAGAGATTTACTTTTATTGTTAGAGTGGCGGCGCAAGTGCAGTAGAATTTGGAATAAAATGCTCGTGATTATCAGTTGGAAAAACAGACATGAAAGTGCTTTATAATCTACGGGATAGTGCTTTAAAAGGAGTTGCAAAGAAGTTATTTACAGGTGGCAGAGTTTAAAGGGTGGATAAGCGACGGAAGTGGTGAATAATAAACATGAGGTTAAATTAAACGCCGACGAAGTCAAGTTGTGTTATAAAACTGATGTATTCTCTCTCGTATAAACAGTTGCTTATTAGCCATGGCGGGCATTGTCGGTGGCTGATGAAACAGTGGACTCATAGTCCCGTTAAATGATTATTCTTCAAGCGCATAAATCAATTCCCGTGACCGCATAGACTGAGACAAAGTGGAGAGTTCATAGCTCGCACTCAGTGTTTTGATTACTCTACAGTTGACCTTCCTCGCTCTCAGAAACTGAAAAGATAATTTTCTAGAATTAGAATTACATGGAGTTCCGGAGCCATTTCTAGATTTAATAAAATATCTTATAGAATTTAGAGTGACTCTAACAGAGCTGATGGCAACGTCCACTAGGAGAACACAAGCAACGTGGCCTTGCAAATGGTCTTTCCAATACGTTATTTAAAAGTGTCCATCGTGTTTCTGGGGCGAGCAAATAACGGAAACAAATTCTAGTTTAATTAATGGTCATATAATTAAACTCCTGCAGCTCAGTAAATCGAATAGAAGTTGCTCGAATATCGCCGGACTGGGGTATTCTTGCCCGACTTTTAAAAGGAGGAGAAGGTATAACTAAATTGGTTCGATACAGCCTATTCGCCCACTACTTGGCAAAAGAACCTCAGATCTGACAAAGAATGATTAAAGCAAGGGCATAACTCTGTTTTCCCTTGGCTCTGGACATATCCACTTGGACCAATATCTGCTTGACATATCGATTTAAAAAATTAGGGCTGGGAATTATCCCTCAAGCGGTGACTCTGAAAGCAGACGAATGATGCCCAGCACATACCAGCTCCTTATTATTACGCTAAGCTATGGCTTTATAGGATATACCCTATTACATAGCTATATGGCCTTGAACAAGTTTCTAGCCTTTATGACGCAAAGGCCGATAATATTATATACTTTTATTTCGCACTTAAGTAAAAAATATGTGTGCTAGGTCACAATCAAACGAGGCCTCCTAATTGAATCCATAGGGGTCATTGTAATCCCGCCAAAATTTTCATGTAATTTTGCCCATGACAGCCTATGCAGGAAAAATAAGGAGAATGGTCTATATTGTGAGCCTGGGGATTCTAGCCTGTTTATCTGTATGCTATTAATAATATTACAGGTTTAGCCTCATAAGCAGTGAATTTCCCCCATCATTATAGTAAATTAATTTATGAAGCAATTAATTTTCTTGGGCATTGAGGAAGAAAATTTTATTCTCTATGAAATCATTCGCACCTCCGAGGGGCGAACCATCAATATTTTCAATTTACAGACAGCCAAGTGGAAGACGCTCTCCGATTGAAAATTGGTAAACTCTGAGAAATTGAATACAGTTCTCTAAGCCTGCCCCTCATATAGGTAGTTTTATTATTTCTCAGACCACTGGTGTTTTATCCCTCGGCCAGAATAGATATGTTCATTGTGATGTGCGAGCATAAATAAAAAAAATTGCGCAGACCTGAAAAAAATAATAGTTTAATTCCCGCACTAGGAATAAAAGTCACATGTATTGGCTGTTTCACTATAGACGCTCTCCAGCAAATAAGATTAGAGCGATATCCCTCAGACAGGCCCATAGTGCTTGTAAGCAATATTCTTCCTTCGTACAGTTCAAAAGTCAATGGGTCTTTTTTTTTCTTCTCTTAGACAAGAACAAATAGTCTTTCTTCTTTGACAGTTACGGGAAAATACAAACAGAGAATTATGGCATAAATTTAAAATAACAATTTTCAAACTAAATAAAATTAATATTTATATCGTTTATCCGGAAGAACACAATTGAGATTTTCCACCCACTTGCGGTCTTTATGTTATGATGTTTTATTATCAAAACAAGCCTTGTGCGGATTAGAAAGAGTTTATATTTTTTTTTTAAATTTTCGAAAAAAACGCGTTTTAACAATGACAGATTAGTGATAGCATATGTAAGAGAACAATTTTAAAATGTTGCTCCCTGTGAAATTACATTTTGCCTAAGTAGTTAAGTTACATTTGTGTTCTCTGTGAGGAAGGTCACCTTGGACGAGAGTATCCCCCAAATACCCCTCCTGGCTGGTAAGGTCTCTCTGGCTGTGTTATAAGAGCCCGCTGAAGCTGTCTTCACGCAAAAAGATAGAGGCGGACCTCTCCATAGTCTTTAACTTCATATGGTGAAGGAAGAGACATTCTCGATTCTGTAAGCGGAGACATTTATTTTTGCTAAACTTCTCTTTGAATATTTAACGAAACAAACGAGTGCAATAGACTTTTAATTAATTTTAACGTTGAGTCTCTTTTTTTCAACAGTTTTCACGGGACCAGGCAGAATGTGGTAATGTTTTGTTTTTATCGGCTGTGTAGATTGGATACTTCTCTTTGAATATTAACGAAACAACGAGCGAAAGCGACTTATAATAATTTTTAAAGTTGAGTCTCCTTTTTTTCAAACAGTTTTTCAATGGGCCAGTCAGGATTGGTAAAGTTTTGATTTTATCGGCTGCGTGGTTGGAAGGGAAGGAACACCGCTGGCATCAAACTCCCTAAACCGGTGTCATTGGATGATAGCAGGAAAACGCAAACATAGACTTCCTCAGGAAAGGGTTTATGTTTCTATGTTTCACTCTTTGGTAGATTAGATGACGGTCCCACTCCTATATTTGAAAGTGATAAATATGTTTCTTTATGACTTACAGCCTGTGGAAGATGGAACAGTTCATCGGATATAGAGGAAGATCTGAAGAAAGAACCAGATCTCGACATCGATGAAAACGAGACCTTCTCATGTCAGTTTGATGACTCGTTGTGGACCTATCTACGATCGCTATGCTCAATCAGATGACTCTGTTGAGGGTCACTGCCGCAGCAGGTGTGACAAACTGCAAACCTTGAAGCCACACCCTGACAACAGTCGGTGAAGGAAAGGTGAAAACCCCCGACGTGAGAGTAAATGTGGAGATGGAGTTAAGCAGCAGATGGAGTAAAGACAGCAGATCGATACTAGGTCCTCTCTCTCCCTGCTCCATGAGCTTTTTCAAGCTTCGGTCTTCAAATATGAAGGTTTCTTCTCACTACATCACTTTCTATGCTATTCGACTTTCTGACAACTATTATGACTGAAGAAAATATTACAATCAACTCTTTGATTTATACGGAGTTCTTCCTGGGAAGTTTACGGAGGTGTTCCGGGGGTCAAGCCCCGCGGCCCGGTTGTGAGCAGGCTTCAATTCTAATTGTGACCCGTTTGTTTCTGAGTTCCCATCTCTGGAACATCCTGCTGTCTTTGTCATCTTCTCGCATTTATTTTACCTGTGTCGTTATCATCTCTTATACTTCTGTCTCCTACGTTCGTCTGGCCGATTTCCCTCTCTTCGTAGAGACATTCCCCTTAGCTCTGGGACTAGTCTAATTTCTTGAAGTGCTTCAGTAGTGTATCCTTGTACGATTAGGAACACTGACGGTTTCCATGTAATGACCATGGAAAAGAATGTGATAATGGGGGGTCTGCATAACTCAGGGCTGTCAGAGTACAGTTTAATATGTTTAATCATCCACCAAAGGGGATAGTGAGTCTTATTCCCTATGCATTACTAAGAAGGAACGAAGTAGAACAAAGGATAGGTCATGGTGGCGATTCCAAGATAATGAGTGCATGAAAAAAGAATGTGATACTCGGAGACGATAACCTCAGGGCTGTCAGGGTACAGTTTAATATGTTTATTCATCCCCCAAGGGGATTAGAGAGACTTATTTTCTGTGTATTACTAAGTATATGAAGTAGTTAATGATCACTTTCTGACTCCTAAACTCTATCTGTCTGATAGATGGGTTGAGGGCAGTACAAAGGAATACAGGTGACTGGTAACTAGCTTGCCATCTCCGAGGGAGTCAACCCCCACACCCCCCCCAGTCACTGACGCAAGTGCTACTTCTTCCCAAACAACGACTGGTTCAATGAAGCACGGTAATGGGGATAAGACAGCTTAGCCTCGAATGTAAGAGGACCTTAAAATACTGGTGAAAGTTGCATCAAGATCGTCCAATAAATAAAGTTTATAAAAAATAAAAATGTGAAAAATTGGACATGGCAACACTTATAGCAACGTAAGTCAATATTGGCAATCTCGAAATCATTGTTGATAATCACAAATGATAAAGTAATGCCAAATTGACTTTCTAATGGATATAAATAATGCAATAACATGTTTTATGGTACCCAAAAAAAATATTATGTCTTGACTTTATTTAATTTTTTTTTTTTGCAGTTTACATCAATTTATGCAAAATTGAAGTGATTATTACCCAAGACAACTCCATTAGAAAGTCAAACAGGGTCCCCTGAACAACTTTTGTAAAATTCAGAATGATCGGTTCATAAATAATGGTTTTACCTCAGAAAAATACAAATAAATGCACTTTTGAAAAAAATCAACAAATACATTGAACATTACTATACAGTGGGTAAAAATACTCATAGTGCCTTTATACGTTTATTGAGAGTAGAACTGGTTATATAGACATTATTCCTGAAGTTTCATGAAGATCCCTTTGTCCTGAAGTTCTCTGGTGGCCGGCCAATCATAAAAATCCATCCCAATCAATCTGAAAAGAAAGAAATGAATTCTCAAAATCTTATTCCCAGTGATTATTCCCAGTGATTATGTACAGATACATGTAATTGCACCCATATATGATATTTATACACAAAATATACCAAAAATATACCAAAAAAACACTAATAATTACGTACCTATGACTGGATGTAGGTGGACACATGATTATCTAATGTCCTCCAGGCTCGTAGGACGTGTCCAGCTCCCTTTTCCTCTTCATTCCTCTTTGCTTTCCGTTGTTCCTTCATGTTCTTCTCCATTAATTCAAGTTGTTTTTGAGTCACTGCTGAACGTTTGTAGCCCAGTGCTGTGTCCAGACAGCTCCTCACATATCCACTATTGTAGTCAGCAACAGCATGGCTGACTGCAAAATCAGCATGCCTCTTGGTTTGATATTTGGCTTTATTGCAGTAACACCATATGCGGTGATGCAGACTTTCATTACAGTTTTGCGTTCTGCCTTTTATACAACGCTGTAGTAGTTGTGGTAGTAGTAGCAGTGGAGGTAGTAGTTGTGGTAGTAGCAGCAGTGGAGGTAGTATAGGTAGTAGCAGCAGTGGAGGTAGTAGTGGTAGTAGCAGCCGTGGTGGTAGTAGTTGTGGTAGTAGCAGCCGTGGTGGAGGTGGGCATATTTGCGGGGCTCCTATATTTTGTCTTCCTTGTTTCTGAACGTGAAATATCCAATAGTTCAGTAGCAGTGAACAAGGACAGGTCTTGAGAGGAGGGTGGTGGTACTAGCATCGTGGCGGCGTCACCAACCACAGCAGCTGCTGCTCTCTTTGCTTGTATAGACCTCATCATTGCTTCTATGTGCCTTTTCCTCTCTGCTGCTAATGTTCTTGGCAAACTGTTTCTTCTTTGCAGGCATTGTGTACCAAAAATGTATACAATGAAAGGCAAAAAGTAACGTCCCAAGGGTAGATCATGGTAATGAATATGATATTGTGTATATGGACTTCAGTAAGGCTTTTGACAGGGTCCCACATCAGAGACTATTGAGGAAAATTAAAGCACATGGAGTAGGAGGAGAAATTTTTTCCTGGATAGAGGCATGGTTGACAAATAGGCAGCAGAGAGTTTGCATAAATGGGGAGAAATCAGAGTGGGGAAGCGTCACGAGCGGTGTTCCACAGGGGTCAGTGTTGGGCCCCCTGCTGTTCACAATCTACATAAACGACATAGATGAGGGCATAAAGAGCGACATCGGCAAGTTTGCCGATGACACCAAAATAGGCCGTCGAATTCATTCTGACGAGGACATTCGAGCACTCCAGGAAGATTTGAATAGACTGATGCAGTGGTCGGAGAAGTGGCAGATGCAGTTTAATATAGACAAATGCAAAGTTCTAAATGTTGGACAGGACAATAACCATGCCACATATAAACTAAATAATGTAGATCTTAATATTACGGATTGCGAAAAAGATTTAGGAGTTCTGGTTAGCAGTAATCTGAAACCAAGACAACAGTGCATAAGTGTTCGCAATAAAGCTAATAGAATCCTTGGCTTCATATCAAGAAGCATAAATAATAGGAGTCCTCAGGTTGTTCTTCAACTCTATACATCCTTGGTTAGGCCTCATTTAGATTATGCGGCACAGTTTTGGTCACCGTATTACAGAATGGATATAAAATTCTCTGGAAAATGTACAAAGGAGGATGACAAAGATGATCCCATGTATCAGAAACCTTCCCTATGAGGATAGACTAAGGGCCCTGAAACTGCACTCTCTAGAAAGACGTAGAATTAGGGGGATATGATTGAGGTGTATAAGTGGAAGACAGGAATAAATAAAGGGGATGTAAATAGTGTGCTGAAAATATCTAGCCTAGACAGGACTCGCAGCAATGGTTTTAAGTTGGAAAAATTCAGATTCAGGAAGGATATAGGAAAGTACTGGTTTGGTAATAGAGTTGTGGATGAGTGGAACAAACTCCCAAGTACCGTTATAGAGGCCAGAACGTTGTGTAGCTTTAAAAATAGGTTGGATAAATACATGAGTAGATGTGGGTGGGTGTGAGTTAGACCTGATAGCTTGTGCTAACAGGTGGGTTGCCGTGTTCCTTCCTTAAGTCAAGGTGACCTGACCTGACTAGGTTGGGTGCATTGGCTTAAGCCGGTAGGAGACTTGGACCTGCCTCGCATGGGCCAGTAGGCCTTCTGCAGTGTTCCTTCGTTCTTATGTAGTCAGCTGTCAGACAAAGTGACACACCCCCTCGCTCTTCAGACTTCCAGTCGGCACTGATTTGATATGGAGTGAGCAGCTCCTTCTCACAGCTAACCTGATGTTGCCAGTTACTATTTAGAAGATCTAGCTAAAAAATACACAAAAAAAAAAAAGGAAAAAAATACCTGTGATACTGTTTTATGAAGCGAGTCGCGCTGGAGCACGTGTTATTGTTATGGGCAGCTGGGCCGCGTCATGCTGATGACGTAGTTGCCATTGTTATAATTACGATAGCTTTATATGTAATTATCGTACAGAGACGAAGCGCACACCAAAATGTTGCCAGATCTTTGCTCTATTTTTTGGTAAGATTAACTCATTTTTCATATTTTTTCGATTTTTTGGTGTATTTAGGCTCAGACACGGCGGCCTGCGGCCTAAAGGCGGAGATGACGTACCTGAAAGGAAATCATTTTCGAGCGGGAGGTTATCAATCTTACAGAAAGTGAAGAGGAGGAGCGCAGTCATTCAGTCTAGCCACTAAAACTTGCACAGTTTCGCCCCTTTGCTCGCGCTAAAAAACTTTGCACAGCTTTTGCCCAGCTTTTGCCCTTTTTGTATGTGAATTAATAAAAATATTGTCAAATTCTGATTTTTATTTTTATTTACATATAACTATATATTACTATCTTCTCTAGTCTAAACATATATAAACAATATCACACCACTTAAGCCTCTCCCCATCTGAGAGCGGGTAGAGGAAAAATATATGTCAAAGTTCCTATAAGACCCTTTATCAGCACAAAGGCCCTTCCCTAATGCCCTTTCTCACTGCTTCAAGCCTCCCCCACCGGGAAAAGATCTAGCACCCACGAAATAAACGGTACCGTAGTACCCGGAAGAACCTTTTTTTTTGCCGAGGCACGGGCGGAGGAGCAACATTCCCTGGGAGACCAGCTGCCCTCCATTACCGCGTTCTTTGAACCCAGCAGTGTTGTGAAGTAGCAACAGTTGCGTCAGTGAGTTGCAGACCGGGGAACCCCTGGGAGATGGCAAGTTTTGTACCCAGTCACCTGAATCCTTTGTACTGCCTCTCCCACTATCAGAGTGATAGGGGTTTGGGAGTCAGAAGTGATCATTATCAAACCTTCTTAAAACTTAGTAATACACAGAAATAAGTCTCTCTATCCCCTTGGGGATGATTAAACATATAAACTTGTACCCTGACAGCCCTGAGGTTTTTGCTGTCCCCGAGTATCACATTCTTTTTTCCATGCTCATTTTCTTGGAATCTGCCACCCAGTGACCTGAATCCTTTGTTCTACTTCTGTTTCTACTTAGTAAATGCATAGGAATAAGTCTCTCTAAACCCCTTTGGGGGATGATTAAACATATTTAAAATTGTACCCTACAGCCCCGAGGTTATGCAGACCCCCCATTATCACATTCTTTTCCATGGTCATTATCCTGGAATCCGGCAGTGTTTCCCAGATCGACGTCTTATACTACTTGCTTCACCAGGTGTGAATTCCAAACTGGTGCTGCATACTCCAATATGAGCCCGACGTACACGGTGTACCGAGTCTTGAATGATTCCTTATGGAGGTACGGAACGCTATTCTTAGGTTTCCTACCACCCATATGCTGCGGCAGTTATCTCGTTGATATGCCCCCTCAGGAGGTGTGCTCGGGATTATACTAACCCCAAAATCTTTTTCCTCGAGTGAAGTTTGCAGTCTTAAGCCACCTAACTATACTCTGTCTGCGGTCTTCTTTGCCCTTCCCTGATCTTCACGACTTTGCATTTAGCGGGGTTAAATTCAAAAAGCCAGCTGCTTGTAGCCTGTCCAAGTACCTTTGTAGTCCTGCCTAATCCTTATCCGATTTAATGCTTCTCATTAACTTCACATCATCTGTGAACAGGGGCATGTCTTAGTCTATCTCTTCCGTCACGTCATTCATATATACCAAAACAGCACAGGTTCCTAGGACCTGACCCTGTGATACCTCATCACGTCCATGATCGTTGTTCCCTCCTGTGAGATATTCTCTAATCCACTGCAGGTGCCTTTCCTGTTAAACGTGAAATGACCCTCTAGCTTTGCATTAACCTCTGTGAGAAACTGTGTCGAAAGCATTTTTGCAGTCTTTGAAAATGCAATCTATCCATCCATCTCTCTCGTGTCATATTCTGCTATCTTGTGAAAAACTCAATGTT
>NW_026506714.1:0-19859 GCF_026875155.1 Cherax quadricarinatus
ACAGACGCAGTCTTAAAGACACACTCAGTCTTACAAGACACACTACTGTCTCACAAGACACACTACAGTCTTACAAGACACACTACTGTCTTACTAGACACACTACAGACTTACAAGACACACTACAGTCTTACAAAACACAGTCTAGTCTTTACAAGACACACTTCAGTCTTACAAGGCACACTACAGTCTTACAAGACACACTACAGTCTTACAAGACACACTACGGTCTTACAAGACACACTACAGTCTTACAAGACACACTGTAGTCTTACAAGACACACTACAGTCTTGCAAGACGCACTGTAGTCTTACAAGACACACTACAGTCTTACAAGACATACTGCAGTCTTTCAAGACACTCTACAGTATTACAAGACACACTGCAGGCTTGCAAGACGTACTGCAGTCTTGCAAGACACACTACAGTCTTACAAGACACACTGCAGTCTTACACTACACTCTGCAGTCTTGCAAGACACACTACAGTCTCACAAGACACACTGCAGTCTTACAAGCACCCTACAGTCTTACAAGACACACTGTAGTCTTACAAGACAAACTACTGTCTTACAAGACGCACTACAGTCTTACAGGCACACTAACAGTCTTACACAAGACACACTACAGTCTTACAAGAGACATTGAAGTCTTACAAGACACACTGCAGTCTTACAAGACACTATACTGTATTACAAGACACACTGCAGTCTTGCAAGACACACTACAGTCTTACAAGACACAAGACTTGCAAGACATGTTACAGTCTTACAAGACACACGCAGTCTTACAGACACACTGCAGTCTTACAAGACAACTTTCGTCTTAACAAGCCACAATGACAGGCTTACAAGACCACACTACTGTCTTACTAGACACACTACACACTTACAAGACACACTACAGTCTTACAAAATACAGTCTAGTCTTTACAAGACACACTTCAGTCTTAAAAAGGCACAAACTACAGTCTTACAAGAACACAACTCCAGTCTTACAAGACACACTACAGTCTTACAAGACACACTACAGTCCTTCAAGACACACTGTCGTCACAAGACACACTACAAGTCTACAAGACACACTGTAGTCTTACAAGACACACTCCAGTCTTACAAACATACTACAGTCTTTCAAGACACTCTAAAGTATTACAAGACCCACTGCAGTCTTCAAGACATAGTGCAGTCTTGCAGACACACTGCAGTCTTACAAGACACACTTAAGTCTTACAAGAACACACTGCTCTTACTATACAACACTACAGTCTCACAAAGACACACTGCAGTCTTAAAGCACCCTACAGTCTTACAAGACACACTGTAGTCTTACAAGACAAACTACTGTCTTACAAGACGCATTACAGTCTTACAAGGCACTCGACAGTCTTACAAGACACACTACAGTCTTACAAGAGACACTGAAGTCTTACAAGACACACTGCAGTCTTACAAGACACAATACTGTATTACAAGACTCACTTGCAAGACACACTACAGTCTTACAAGACACAAGTCTTGCAAGACACACTGCAGTCTTACAAGACACACAACAGTCTTACAAGACTCACTACAGTCTTACAAGAAACACTACTGTCTTACATGACACACTACAGTTTTACAAGACACACTGCTGTCTTACTAGACACACTACAGTCTTACAAGACACACTAGAGTCTTACAAAACACAGTCTAGTCTTACAAGAAACACTACAGTCTTACAAGGCACACTACAGTCTTACAAGACACTACAGTCTTACAAGACACACTCCATGAGCTCTTAGGCAAGGCAACCTACAGTCTTACAATACACACTACAGTCTTTACAAGATACACTCAGTCTTGCAAGACACACTACTGTCTTACAAGACACACTACAGTCATATAAAACACAGTCTAGTCTTACAAACGTACTGCAAACTCACAGACAAAACACAATACAGTCTTACAAGACACACTATAGTGTTACAAAACACACTGCATATCTTGCAAGACACCCTACATTTCTTTACAAGACACACTACAGTCTTACAAGGACACAATACAGTCTTAATGCCAACACTACTGTCTTACAAGACACACTACAGTCTGTACAAGACACACTACTGTCTTAATAGGACACACTACAGTCTTACAAGGCACAATACAGTCTTACAAGGCACCACTACTGGTTTTACAAGACACACTAAAGTCTTACAAAAACACCCTAGAGACTTACAAACCACAGTCCTAGTCCTTAACAAACAAACTACAGTCTTACAAGGACACTACGTCCTTACAAGACTCTACATCCGTACAATACACACACAGACAAACTTACAAGGCACACTACAGTCTTACAAAACACACTTCAATCTTGCAAACACACTACAGTCTTACAAGACACCTTCAGTCTTACAAGGCCAATACAGTCTTACAAGACACACTACTGTCTTACAAGACAACACTACAAGTCCTTACAAACACACTCTACTGTCTTAATAGACAAACTACAGTCTTACAAGCCAATACAGTCTACAAGGCACACTACTGTTTTTACAGACACACACTCATCTTACAAAACACATTCTAGTCCTTACAAGACACACCACAGTCTTACAAGCACACAACAGTCCCTTACAAGACACACTACGTCTTAGAAGACACACTACAGTCCCTTACAAGACTCACTACTGTGTTACTAACAACACTACAGTCATGCAAGACACACCTACAGTCTTACAAGACTCAAACTACAGTCTTACCAAGACACACTGCAGTCTTACAAACACAGTCTAGCCTACATGAAACACACTACAGTCTTACAGGCACCTTACAGTCCACAAGACACACTACATCCTTACTAGAACAGCATCACAGTCTTACAAGACACACTGTAAGTCATAACAAGACCTCACTAAGTCTACAGAACATAATAACAGTCTTACAAACAATCTACCAGTATACAAACACACTGCAGTCTTGCCAGGACACTGACCACACTGCAGTCTTACAAGACACACTGCAGTCTTACAAGAACAACTAACATGTCTTACAAGACACACAACAGTCTTACAAGACCCTAGAGACTTACAAGACACACGTAGTCTTATAAGACACACTACAGGCTTACAGGACACACTGCTACGTTTTACAAAGACACACTACCGTCTACAAGGCACACTACAGTCTTACAAGACACACTACTGTCTTACAAGAGACACCGAAATCTCACAAAGACACACTACAGTCCCTTACAAGACAACACTACAGTATTACCAAGACAAACTGCAGTCTTGCAAGACACACTACTAGTCTTACAAAACACCTGCAAGTCCATAAGAAGACACAAGACTTGCACAGACACACTACCATACCCTTACAATACAGCACTACAGTCTCACACAAGACATACTGCAGTCTTACAAAGAGACTCCACAGTATACATGACACAACTGCAGTCTTGCAAACCACACTGCAGTCTTACAAGACACACCTGCATTTACAAGACACACTACAGTCTTACAAGACACACTACAGTCTTACAAGACACACTAGAGACTTACAAGACACACTGTAGTCTTACAAGACACACTACAGGCTTACAGGACACACTATAGTTTTACAAGACACACTATAGTCTTACAAGGCACACTACAGTCTTACAAGACACACTGCAGTATTACAAGACACACTACAGTCTTACAAGAGACACTGAAGTCTTACAAGACACACTACAATCTTACAAGACACACTGCAGTATTACAAGACAAACTGCAGTTTTCAAGACACACTACAGTCTTACAAAACACACTGCAATCTTACAAGACACATGACTTGCAAGACACACTACAGTCTTACAAGACAGACTGCAGTCTTACAAGACACACTACAGTCTTACAAGACACACTACTGTCTCACAAGACCCACTATACAGTCTTACAAGACCACACTACTGTCTTATAGACACACTACAAGACTTACAAGACACACTACAGTCTTACAAAAACACAGTCTTATCTTTACAAGACACACTTCAGTCCTTACATGGCACACCTACAGCGTACAAGACACACTACAGTCTTACAAGTCGACACTACAGTCTTACTAAGACACACTAACAGTCTTACTAGAGCTACACTGTAGTCTTACAAGACACACACAGTCTTACAAGACACACTGTAGTCTTACAAGACACACTACAGTCTTACAAGACATACTACAGTCTTTCAAGACACTCTACAGTATTACAAGACACACTGCAGTCTTGCAAGACGTATTGCAGTCTTGCAAGACACACTGCAGTCTTACAAGACACACTACAGTCTTACAAGACACACTGCAGTCTTACAATACACTCTGCAGTCTTGCAAGACACACTACAGTCTCACAAGACACTCTGCAGTCTTACATAGCACCCTACAGTCCCTACAAGACACACTGTAGTCATACACGAAACCAAAAAAAACTACTGTCCCTTACAAGACGCACTACATTCTTACAAGGCACACTACAGTCTTACAAGACACACTACAGTCTTACAAGAAACATTGAAGTCTTACAAGACACTATACTGTATTACAAGACACACTGCAGTCTTGCAAGACACACTACAGTCTTACAAGACACAAGTCTTGCAAGACTGTTACAGTCTTACAAGACACACTGCAGCTTATACAAGACAACTGCAGTCTTACAAGACAGACTGCAGTCTTACAAGACACACTACAGTGTTTTACAAGACACACTACTGTCTACTAACACACTTACAGACATTACAAGACACACCTACAGTCTTACAAATACAGTCAGTCATTACAAAGACACACTTCAGTCTTAAAAAGGCACACTACAGTCTTACAAGACACCTACAAGTCTTACAACACACACTGTAGTCTTACAAGACAACACTACAGTCCTTACAAGACACACTGTAGTCATTTACAAGACACACTACAGTCTTTACAAGGACATACTACAGTTTTTGAAGACTCTCTACAGTATTACAAGACACACTGCAGTCTTGCAAGACATAGTGCAGTCTTGCAAGACACACTGCAGGTCTTAACAAGACACACTTTAAGTCTTACAAGACACACTGCAGTCTTACAATACACCTGCAGACTACAAGACTCACTACAGTTCTCACAAGACACACTGCAGTCTTACAAGCCCCCAACAGATCTTACAAGACACACTGTAGTCTTACAAGAACAAACTACTGTCTTACAAGACGCACTACATTCCTTACAAAAGGCACTCCTACAGTCTTACAAGACACACTACAGTCTTACAAGAGACACTGAAGTCTTACAAGACCAACACTGCAGTCCTACAAGACACAATACTGTATTACAAGACACACTGCAGGTTTCTTGCAAACACACTACAGTCTTACAAGACACAAGTCTTGCAAGACACACTGCAAGTCTTACAAGACACACTATGTCTTACAAGACCCTCACTAACAGTCTTACAAGAAAACACTACTGTCTACATGACACACTACAGTTTTACAAAACACACTGCTGGTCTTTACTAGAGACACTACAGTCTTACAAGACACACTAGAGTCTTCCAAAACACAGACCTCTCTAGTCTTACAAGACACACTAACATCTTACTAAGGCACACAACATCTTACAAACACTACAGTCTTACCAAGACACACTACACTCTTACAAGGCACACAACACGTCTTACATACACACTACAGTCTTACAAGATACACAACAGTCTTGCAAGACACACTACTGTCCCTGACAAGACACACGTACCGTCTTATAAAACACAGTCTTTAGTCTTACAAGACGACTGCACCAACAAAACACAATAACAGTCTTACAAAACAACACAGAGTGTTACAAAACACAACTGCCAATCTTGCCAAGACACACTACAGTCTTACAATACACACTACAGTTCTTAAACAAGGCCACAATACAGGATCTTACAAGACACACTATTACTGTCTTACAAGACACACTACAGTCTTATAAGACACACTACTGTCTTAAATAGACACACTACATCTTACAAGGCACAATACAGTCCTTACAAGGCACACTACTGTTTTTACAAGACACACTACAGTCTAATCAAAAACACACCTAGAGCTAAAACGCCAGTCTAGTCTTACCAAGACACACTACAGTCTTACAAGCGGCACACTACGTCTTACAAGACACTACAGTCTTACAATACACACTACACACTTACAAGGCTCACTAAAGTACTTACAAAACACACTGCAATCTTGCAAGACACTCTACACGTCTTACAAACACACTACAGAGTCCTTACAAGGCACAATACAGTCTTACAAGACACACACTGTCTTACAAGACACACTACAGTCTTACAAAACACACTACTGTCTTAATAGACACACTACAGTCTTACAAAGCACAATACAGTCTTACAAGGCACACTACCGTTTTAACAAGACACACTACAGTCCTAAAAAAACACATTCTAGTCTTACAAGACACACCACAGTCTTACAAGGCACACAAACAGTCTTACAAACTACTACTGTCTTAGAAGACACACTACAGTCTTACAAGACACACTACTGTGTTACTAGACACACTACAGTCTTGCAAGACACACTACAGTCTTACAAGACGCACTACAGTCTTACAAGGCACACTGCAGTCCTTACAAAACACAGTCTAGCCTTACAAGACACACTACAGTCTTACAAGGCACACTACAGTCTCACAAGACACACTACAGTCTTACAAGATATACTACAGTCTTACAAAACACAGTCCAGTCTTACAAGACACACTGCAGTCTTACAAGGCACACTACAGTCTTACAAGACACACTACAGTCTTACAAGACACACTACAGTCTTACAAGACACACTACAGTATTACAACACACAGTCTAGTCTTACAAGACGCACTATAGTCTCATAAGACACAATACAGTCTTACAAGACACACTGCAGTATTACAAAACAAACTGAAGTCTTACAAGACACACTACACTCTTACAAGACACACTGCAGTCTTACAAGACACAAGTCTTTCAAGACACACTACTGTCTTACAAGGCACACTACAGTCTTACAAGACACACTACAGTATTACAAAACACAGTCTAGTCTTACAAGACGCACTATAGTCTCATAAGACACAATACAGTCTTACAAGACACACTGCAGTCTTACAAGGCACACTACAGTCTTACAAGACACACTACAGTCTTACAAGACACTCTACAGTATTACAAGACACACTGCAGTCTTGCAAGACATACTGCAGTCTTGCAAGACACACTGCAGTCTTACAAGACACACTACAGTCTTACAAGACACACTGCGGTCTTGCAATACACTCTGCAGTCTTACAAGACACACTACAGTCTCACAAGACACACTGCAGTCTTACAAGCACCCTACAGTCTTACAAGACACACTGTAGTCTTACAAGACAAACTACTGTCTTACAAGACGCACTACAGTCTTACAAGGCACACTAACAGTCTTAACAAGACACACTACAGTCTTACAAAACACTGAAGTCTTACAAGACACACTGCAGTCTTACAAGACACAATACTGTATTACAAGACACACTGCAGTCTTGCAAGACACACTACAGTCTTACAAGACACAAGTCTTGCAAGACACGTTACAGTCTTACAAGACACACTGCAGTCTTACAAGACACACTGCAGTCTTACAAGACAGGCTGCAGTCTTACAAGACACACTACAGTCTTACAAGACACACTACTGTCTCACAGACACACTACAGTCCCTACAGGACACACTACGGTCTTACTAGACACCTAACAGACTTACAAGACACACTACAGTCTTACAAAACACAGTCTAGTCTTTACAAGATGCACTTCAGTCTTACAAGGCACACTACAGTCTTACAAGACACACTACAGTCTTACAAGACACACTACAGTCTTCAAGACACACTGACATCTTACAAGAACACACGTAGTCTTACAAACACACTACAGTCTTACAAGACACACTGCAGTCTTACAAGGACACACAGCAGTCATACAAGACACACTACAGTCTCACAAGACACACTGCAGTCTTAAAAGCAACCTACTGTCTTAACAAGACACCTGTAGTCTTATCGAGACAAACTACTGTCTTTACAAGATGCACTACATCTTACAAAGACACACTACAGTCTTAAAAGACACACTACAGTCATACAAGAAGACACTGAGTCTTACAAGACACACAGCAGTCTTACAAGGACACAATACTGTATTACTAGAACACACTGCAGTCTTGCCAAGACACACTACAGTCTTACAAGACACAGTCTTGCAAGACACACTACAGTCAACAAGACACACTGCAGTCTTACAACACACTACAGTCTTACAAGACTCCACTACATTCTTACAAGAAACACTACTGTCTTACATGACACACTACAGTTTACAAGACACACTGCTTGTCTTACTAGAGACCCTAGAGTCTTACAAAACACAGTCCTAGTCTTACAAGACACACTACAGTCTTACAAAGACACTACAGTCCATTACAAGGAGATATTTTTCTAACACCCTCTTACAAGGCAACTACAGTCTTACAATACACTCTACAGTCTTACAAGATACACTACAGTCATGCAAGACACACTACTGTACTTACAAGACACACTACAGTCCTTATAAAACACAAGTCCTATCTTACAAAGACGCACTGCACTCATACAAAACCCAATACAGTCTAACAATACACACTAGAGTGTTACAAAACACACTGCAATCTGCAAGACACACTACATCTTACAAGATACACTACAGTCTATACAAGGCACATCGACAAATACATCTTACAAGAGAACACACTATGTCTTACAAGACACACTACAGTCTTACAAACACACTACTGTCTTAATAGACACCCTACATCTTACAAGGCACAATACAGTCCTTACAAGGCACACTACTGATTTTACAAGACACACTACAGTCTTACAAAACACATTCTAGTCTTAAGACACACTACTGTCTTTGAAGCCACACTACAGTCTTACAAGACACACTACTGGGGTCTTAACTAACACCACTCAGCTTACAAGACACACTACAGTCTTAACAGACGCACTACATCTTACAAGACACACTGCAGTCCTTACAAACACAGTCTAGCCTTGCAGCAAGACACACTACAGTCTTACAAGCACACTACAGTCTCACGAAGACACACTACAGTCTACAAATATACTACAGTTTTACAAAACACAGTCTAGTCTTACAAGACACACTCTGCAGTCCTTACAAGGCAACACTACGTCTTACATGACACAGTACAGACCTTACAAACACACTACAGCTTACAAGGCAAAATACAGTTCTTACAAGACACAATACAGTCTTACAATACAAACTGCAGTCTTACTATACAACACTACAGGCTTACAGGAGACACTGCAGTTTTGCAAGACAAACTTAGACTTCTTACAAAACACACTACAGTCCTTACTAGATACACTACAGTCTTAGAAGACAAACCTCAGTCTTACAAGACACCCCAAAACTTAACAAAAGTTCTTTAACAAAAAAAAAAAAGACACACTACAGTCTTACAAGACACAGAACTTACAGTTTTACAAGACACACTACAGTCTAACAAGAGACAATTGAAAGTCTAACAAGACACACTACAGTCTTACAAGACACACTTCAGTATTACAAACACACTGCAGTCCGCAAGACACACTACAGTCTTACAAGACACATTAAACAGTTCTTACAAGACAACTTCAGTAATACAAGACCACAACTGCAGTCTTGCAAGACTACACTACAGTCTTACAGACACCCTACAGTCTTAGAAGACACAAGACTTGCAAGACACACACAGTCATAAAAGACACAGCTGCAGTCATACAAGACACACTACAGTCTACAACAACAAACTACAGTCTTACAGACACCTACAGTCTTACAAGACCACACTACTGTCTTACTAGACACACTACAGTCTTACAGACATCACTACAGTCTTACAAGACACACCTACAGTCCTTACAAGACACAACTACAGTCTTACAAGGCACAATACTGACTTACAAGACACACTACAGTCCTTACAAGACAAACTGCAGTCTTATATACACATCTAACAGGCTTCATGAGACATCTGCAGTTTTGCAAAGACACCTTAGACTCTTACAAAACACACTACCAGTCTTACTAGATACACAACAGTCTTACATGACAAACTACAAGTCTTACAAGACACCTACAGTCTACAAGACACACTACAGTCTTTTACAAGACACACATACAGTTTACAAGACTCACTACAGTCTAACAAGAGACAATGAAGTCTTTATCTTACAAGACACACTACAGTCTTACAAGACACACTTCCAGTATACAAGACACACTGCAGTCTTGCAAGACACACTACAGTCTTACAAGACACACTACAGTCTTACAAGACACACTTCAGTAATACAAGACACACTGCAGTCTTGCAAGACACACTACAGTCTTACAAGACACACTGCAGTCTTAGAAGACACAAGACTTGCAAGACACACTACAGTCTTAAAAGACACACTGCAGTCTTACAAGACACTCTACAGTTCTTACAACACACACTACAGTCTTACAAGACACACTACAGTCTTACAAGACACACTACTGTCTTACTAGACGCACTACAGTCTTACAAGACACACTACAGTCTTACAAGACACACTACAGTCTTACAAGACACACTACAGTCTTACAAGACACACTGTTGTCTTACAAGACACACTACTGTCTTACTAGACACACTACAGTCTTACAAGACACACTACAGTCTTACAAGACACACTACAGTCTTACAAAGACACACTAACAGTCTTAACAAGACACACTACAGTTTTACAAGACACACTGTAGTCTTAACAGACACACTAACTGGTCTTACAAGACACACTAAGTCTTACAAGACTCACTAAGTTCTACAAACACACTACAGTCTTACAAGACACACTTGAGTCTTACAAGACACACTACAGTCTTACAAGACACACTGTAGTCTTACAAGACACACTACAGTCTTACAAGACATAATACAGTCTTACAAGACAATCTACAGTATTACAAGACACACTGCAGTCTTGCAAGACACAGACACACTGCAGTCTTACAAGACACAATGCAGTCTTACAAGACACACTACAGTCTTACAAGACACACTACAGTCTTACAAGACACACTAGAGACTTGCAAGACACACTGTAGTCTTACAAGACACACTACAGGCTTACAGGACACACTACAGTTTTACAAGACACACTACAGTCTTACAAGGCACACTACAGTCTTACAAGACACACTACAGTCTTACAAGAGACACTGATGTCTTACAAGACACACTACAGTATTACAAGACACACTACAGTTTTACAAGACAAACTGAAGTCTTGCAAGACACACTACAGTCTTACAAAACACACTGCAGTCTTACAAGACACAAGACTTGCAAGACACACTACAGTCTTTCAAGACACACTGTAGTCTTACAAGACACACTACAGTCTTACAAGACATACTGCAGTCTTACAAGACACTCACAGTTAATTACATGACACACTGCAGTCTTGCAAGACCACACTGCAGTCTTACAAGAAACACGCAGTTTTTTACAAGACACACTACGGTACATCTTACAAGACACACTACATCTTTACAAAACACACTAGAGGACCTTACAAGACACACTGTAATTGATTACAAACCAACACCACAACAACTTACAGGACACACTACAGTTTTAACGAGACACTCTATAGTCTTACAAGGCAACACTACATCTACAAGACACACTACAGTCTTACAACAAGAACACTGAAGTCCTTACAAGACACACTACAGTCTTACAAGACACACTGCAAGTATTACAAGACAAATCTCAAGTTTTCAGCACACTACAGTCTTACAAAACACACCTGCAGTCTACCAGACATCACTTGCAAGACACACTACAGTCTTACAAGACAGACAGCAGTCTTTACAAGACACAACTACAGTCTTACCAAGACACACTACTGTCTCACAAGACAGTACACTACAGTCCTTACAAGACACATTACTGTCTTTACTAGACACACTACAGACTTTACAAGACACACAAGTCCTTACAAAACACAGTCAGTCCCCTTTACAAGAACACACTTCGTCTTACCAGGCACACTACAGTCTTACAAGACACACTAACAGTCTTAACAAGACACACTAACAGTCTTACAAAGACCACACTACAGTCTTACACACACGGAGCACTGTAGTCTTACAAGACACACTACAGTCTTACTAGACACATCTGTATCTAACAAGACACACTACGTCTTTAGAAGACATACTACAGTCCTTTCAAGACACTCTAACAATATTACAAGACACACTGCAGTCTTGCCAGACATACTGCAGTCTTGCAAGACACACTGCAGTCTTATCGAGACAACACACAGTCTTACAAGACACACTGCAGTCTTGCAATCACACTCTCAGTCCTTACAAGACACACTACAGTCTCACAAGACACACTGCAGTCTTACAAGCACCCTACAGTCTTACAAGACACACTGTAGTCTTACAAGACAAACTACTGTCTTACAAGACGCACTACAGTCTTACAAGGCACACTACAGTCTTACAAGACACACTACAGTCTTACAAGAGACACTGAAGTCTACAGACACCCGCATCTTACAGACCTACATACTGCATTACAAGACACACTGCAGTCTTGCAAGACACACTACAGTCTTACAAGACACAAGTCTTGCAAGACACGTTACAGTCTTACAAGACACACTGCAGTCTTACAAGACACACTGCAGTCTTACAAGACAGACTGCAGTCTTACAAGACACACTACAGTCTTACAAGACACACTACTGTCTCACAAGACACACTACAGTCTTACAGGACACACTACTGTCTTACTAGACAAACTACAGACTTACAAGACACACTACAGTCTTACAAAACACAGTCTAGTCTTTACAAGACACACTTCAGTCTTACAAGGCACACTACAGTCTTACAAGACACACTACAGTCTTACAAGACACACTACAGTCTTCCAAGACACACTACAGTCTTACAAGACACACTGTAGTCTTACAAGACACACTACAGTCTTACAAGACACACTGCAGTCTTACAATACACACTGCAGTCATACAAGACACACTACAGTCTCACAAGACACACTGCAGTCTTACAAGCACCCTACTGTCTTACAAGACACACTGTAGTCTTACAAGACAAACTACTGTCTTACAAGATGCACTACAGTCTTACAAGGCACACTACAGTCTTACAAGACACACTACAGTCTTACAAGAGACACTGAAGTCTTACAAGACACACTGCAGTCTTACAAGACACAATACTGTATTACAAGACACACTGCAGTCTTGCAAGACACACTACAGTCTTACAAGACACAAGTCTTGCAAGACACGTTACAGTCTTACAAGACACACTGCAGTCTTACAAGACACACTGCAGTCTTACAAGACAGACTGCAGTCTTACAAGACACACTGCAGTCTTACAAGACACACTACTGTCTCACAAGACACACTACAGTCTTACAGGACACACTACTGTCTTACTAGACACACTACAGACTTACAAGACACACTACAGTCTTACAAAACACAGTCTAGTCTTTACAAGACGCACTTCAGTCTTACAAGGCACACTACAGTCTTACAAGACACACTACATCTACCAAGACACACTACAGTCTCCAAGACACCACTACAGTCCTTACAAGATCACACTGTAAGTCTTACAAGACACACTACATCTTACAAGTACCACACAGCAGTCTTACAATACACACTGCAGTCATCAAACACCTAAACAGTCTCACAAGACATCACTGCAGTCTTAAAAGCACCCTATCTGACTTACAATACACACTGTAGTCTTAACAACAAACTATCTGTCTTACAAGATGCAACCACGTCTTACAAGGCACACTACAGTCCTTAAAAGACACACTACAGTCTTACAAGAACACTGAAAGGTCCTTATCAAGACACACTGCAGTCTTACAAGACCACAATACTGTATAACTGACATCCTGCGGTCTTGCAAAGACACACTACATTCCTTACAAGACACAAGTCTTGCAAATACGCTACAGACTTACAAGACACACGCAGTCTTACAAGACCACACTACAGTCTTACAAGACACACTACCAGTCTTGACAAAAACACACTGTCTTTACATGACACATCTACAGTTTACCAAGACACACTGCTGTCTTACTAGAGACACTAGAGTCTTACAAAACAGCAGTCTAGTCTACAAGACACACTACAGTCTTACAAGGCCCACACATCTTACAAGACACTACAAGTCTTACAAGAGACACTACACTCTTACAAGGCAACTACAGTCTTACAATACCGCTCTACAGTCTTTACAAGATACACTACAGCTTGCAAGACACACTACTAACTGTCCTTACAAGACACACCTACAGTCTTATAAAACACAGTCAAGTCTTACAAGACGCACTGCACTCTACAAAAACCCAATACAGCTCTTACAAACACACTAGAGTGTTACAAACCCACTGCCAATCTTGCAGACACACTACAGTCTTACAAATACACAACAGTCTTACCAAGGCACAATACAGTCTTACAAGACACACACAGCCCCCCTGTCTTTCTTTGTATACAATAGACAACACCCTACAGTCTTACAATACACACTAACTGTCTTAATAGACACACTACAGTCTTACAAGGCACAATACAGTCTTAAAAGGCACACTCTGTTTTACAAACACACTAACAGTCTTACAAAACACCATTCTAGTCTTACAAGACACACTACTGTCTTAGAAGACACACTACAGTCTTACAAGTCACACTACTGTCTTACTTAGACAACACTACAGTCCATACAAGACACACAACAGTCTTACAAGACCCACTACAGTCCTTACAAACACACTGCAGTCTTACAAAACACAGTCTAGCCTGCAAGACACACGACAGTCTTTTCAAGGCACACTACAGTCCTCACAAGACACACTACTGATCTTACAAGATATACTACAGTTCTTACAAAACACAGTCTATCTTACAAGACACAACTGCAGTCTTACAAGGCACACTACAGTCTTACAACAACAGTACAGTTTCTTACAACAAGACACACGCAGTCTTACAAGGCACAATACCTTTCCTTACAAGACACACTACAGTCTTACAATACTAAACTGCAGCCTTACTATACTCACTACAGGCTTACAGGAGACACTGCAGTTTTGCAAGACAACACTTAGACTCTTACAAAACCACTACATCTTACTAGATACACACAGCTTACAAAGACAAACTACAGTCTTACAAGACACACAACAGTCTTACAAGACACACTACACTTACAAAACACACTACACAGTTTTTAAAAGACACACTACAGTCAAACAAGAGACAATGCAGACTTACAAGACACACTACAGTCTTACAAAGACACACTCAAGTTTAAAAAAAAAAAATAAAAAATACAAGACACACTCCATCTTGCAAGACACACTACAGTCTTACAAGACACACTACAGTCTTACAAGACACACTTCAGTATTACAAGACACTCAGCAGTCCTTGCAAACACACTACAGTCTTACAAGACACACTGCAGTCTTAGAAGACACCAAGACTCGCAAGACACACTAACAGTCTTAAAAGACACACTGCAGTCTTACAAACACACTACAGTCTTACAACACACACTACAGTCTTACAAGACACACATACAGTCCTTACAAGCACAACACTAACTGTCTACTAGACACACTACAGTCTTACAAGACACACTACAGTCTTACAGAAGACACACCAGTCTACAAGATCACACCAGTCTCACAAGACATACTGCATTCTACAGACACTCCACAGTATTACAAGACACACTGCAGTCTTGCAAGACACACTGCAGTCTTACAAGACACACTGCAGTATTACAAGACACACTACAGTCTTACAAGACCCACCACAGTCTTACAAAGACCACACTAGAGCTTACAAGACACACTGTAGTCTACAAGACACACTACAGGCTTACAGGACACACTATAGTTTTAACGAGACCATCACTATAGTCATTACAAGGCACACACAGTCTTACAAGACACTCCTACAGTCTTACAAGACACACTACAGTCTTACAAGAGACACTGAAGTCTTACAAGACACACTACAATCTTACAAGACACACTGCAGTATTACAAGACAAACTGCAGTTTTCAAGACACACTACAGTCTTACAAAACAACACCTGCAATCTTACAAGACACATGACTTGCAAAGACACACTACAGTCTTTACAAGACAGACTGCAGTCTTACAAGACACACTACAGTCTTACAGAACACTACTGTCTCACAGACACCCTACAGTCTTACAAAGACACTACTACTGCTACTAGACAAACACTACAGACTTACAAGACACACTACAGTCTTATAAAACACAGTCTAGTCTTTACAAGACACACTTCAGTCTTACATGGCACACTACAGTCTTACAAGACACACTACAGTCTTACAAGACACACTACAGTCTTACAAGACACACTACAGTCTTACAAGACACACTGTAGTCTTACAAGACACACTACAGTCTTGCAAGACGCACTGTAGTCTTACAAGACACACTACAGTCTTACAAGACATACTGCAGTCTTTCAAGACACTCTACAGTATTACAAGACACACTGCAGGCTTGCAAGACGTACTGCAGTCTTGCAAGACACACTACAGTCTTACAAGACACACTGCAGTCTTACACTACACTCTGCAGTCTTGCAAGACACACTACAGTCTCACAAGACACACTGCAGTCTTACAAGCACCCTACAGACCTTACAAGACACACTGTAGTCCTTACAAAACAAACACTGTCTTACAAGACGCACTACAGTCTTACAGGCACACTAACAGTCTTACACAAGACACACTACAGTCTTACAAGAGACATTGCAGACTACAAGACACACTCCGTCTTACAAGACACTATACTGTAATTACAAGACACACTGCAGTCTTGCAAGACACACTACAGTCTTACAAGACACAAGACTTGCAAGACATGTTACAGTCTTACAAGACACACGCAGTCTTACAGACACACTGCAGTCTTACAAGACACACTACTGTCTCACAAAACAACTTCAGTCTTAAAAAGACACAATACTGTATTTCAAGACACAATGCGCTTGCAAAACACAATACAGTCTTACAAAACACAAATCGCAAGAAACGCACCCTTACAAGACACCTGCAGTCTTAAAGACACACTACTTTACAAGACTCACTACAGTCTTACAAGAAAAACTACTGTCTTACTACCACTACAGTTTTACAAGACACACTGGTCTTAAACACACAGAGTCTTACAAAACACAGTCTAGTCTTACAAGACACACACATCTTACAAGGGACACTACAGTCTTACAAACACTACAGTCTTTCAAAGACACTACCCTTACAAGGGACCCTACGTCTTTCAATACACTCTACATCTTACAAATACACCAGTCTTGCAAGACACACTACTGTCTTACAAAACACCTACAGTCTTATAAAACACAGTCTATCTTACAAGACGCACGCCCCTACAAAACCCAAAACAGTCCCCACAAGACACACTGAGGGGTTCAAACTCACTGCAATCTTTTCAAGGGACATACAGTCTTACAAGATACCAAAAAACTTACAAGGCACAATACAGTCTTACAAACACACTACTGTCTTACAAGACACCTACGCTTACAAGACACACAAATGTCTTAAAAACACACTACAGTCTTACAAGAACAATACAGTCTTACAAGGGACACTACGTTTTACAAACACACTACAGTTTTCAAAACACTTCTAGTCTTACAAGACACACCACAGTCTTACAAGGCACACAACAGTCTTACAAGACTCACTACTGTCTTAGAAGACACACTACAGTCTTACAAGACACACTACTGTCTTACTAGACACACTACAGTCTTACAAGACACACTACAGTCTTACAAGACGCACTACAGTCTTACAAGACACACTGTAGTCTTACAAGACACACTACAAGCTTACAGGACACACAACAGTTTTACAAGACACACTACAGTCTTACAAGGCACACTACAGTCTTACAAGACACAATACAGTCTTACAAGAGACACTGAAGTCTTACAAGACAAACTGCAGTCTTGCAAGACACACTACAGTCTTACAAAACACACTGCAGTCTTACAAGACACAAGACTTGCAAGACACACTACAGTCTTACAAGACACACTGTAGTCTTACAAGACACACTACAGTCTCACAAGACATGCTGCAGTCTTACAAGACACTCTACAGTATTACAAGACACACTGCAGTCTTGCAAGACACACTGCAGTCTTACAAGACACACTGCAGTATTACAAGACAAACTGCAGTTTTCAAGACACACTACAGTCTTACAAAACACACTGCAATCTTACAAGACACATGACTTGCAAGACACACTACAGTCTTACAAGACAGACTGCAGTCTTACAAGACACACTACAGTCTTACAAGACACACTACTGTCTCACAAGACACACTACAGTCTTACAAGACACACTACTGTCTTACTAGACACACTACAGACTTACAAGACACACTACAGTCTTACAAAACACAGTCTAGTCTTTACAAGACACACTTCAGTCTTACAAGGCACACTACAGTCTTATAAGACACACTACATTCCCCGTTTACAAGAAAACAACTACAGCCGTCTTACAAGACACACTACAGTCTTACAAGACACACTGTAGTCTTACAAGACACACTACAGTCTTACAAGACACACTGCAGTCTTACAAGACACACTACAGTCTTACAAGACACACTGCAGTCTTACAAGCACCCTACTGTCTTACAAGACACACTGAAGTCTTACAAGACACACTGCAGTCTTACAAGACACAATACTGTATTACAAGACACACTGCAGTCTTGCAAGACACACTACAGTCTTACAAGACACAAGTCTTGCAAGACACGCTACAGTCTTATAAGACACACTGCAGTCTTACAAGACACACTACAGTCTTACAAGACTCACTACAGTCTTACAAGAAACACTACTGTCTTACATGACACACTACAGTTTTACAAGACACACTGCTGTCTTACTAGACACACTAGAGTCTTAGAAAACACAGTCTAGTCTTACAAGACACACTACAGTCTTACAAGGCACACTACAGTCTTACAATACACTACAGTCTTACAAGACACACTACACTCTTACAAGGCACACTACAGTCTTACAATACACTCTACAGTCTTACAAGATACACTACAGTCTTGCAAGACACACTACTGTCTTACAAGACACACTACAGTCTTATAAAACACAGTCTAGTCTTACAAGACGCACTGCACTCATACAAAACACAATACAGTCTTACAAGACACACTAGAGTGTTACAAAACACACTGCAATCTTGCAAGACACACTACAGTCTTACAAGACACACTACAGTCTTACAAGGCACAATACAGTCTTACAAGACACACTACTGTCTTACAAGACACACTACAGTCTTACAAGACACACTACTGTCTTAATAGGCACTCTACAGTCTTACAAGGCACAATTCAGTCTTACAAGGCACACTACTGTTTTACAAGACACACTACAGTCTTACAAAACACATTCTAGTCTTACAAGACACACCACAGTCTTACAAGGCACACAACAGTCTTACAAGACTCACTACTGTCTTAGAAGACACACTACAGTCTTACAAGACACACTACTGTCTTTCAGACACAACGTCTTACAAGACACACACAGTCTTAAAAAACT
>NW_026506715.1:0-15530 GCF_026875155.1 Cherax quadricarinatus
ACGTGATATCCTTTGCACAATGCCTGTCGAATCGAGTGAAAATCCAGCCTGTGAATGGTGCAATAATGACCTCCTCGTAGTTTAGCTTTATCTACCGTCGTAGACCTCCTGCAGTCAAATTTACGGCAATCCACTCTCTGAAAGCTCTTATTGTCGTCTGCACAGATGACACGAAAGGCACTCTATAACTAATGGACACTCTTCAATCAGGACCCTACAAACACAACAATTCACTCTATCCCGTCTCCATTCTTGAAGTCGAAACGTTCTGTCTTTGTGAAACGACTTGACAATATCGTCCACCTCTCTCTCTACTGAAGCACTGAAGACATCTATTGAGGAACAAAACACGTGGGCCTCGGTAGACTAAGCATCTCCAAGATCCTCCCAACTATCCACATCAATCTAAAGATTACATTTCTCAACATTCCATGGCTGCCCAAGCTCTCTCTGACGGTCTGGCCATCTCATTTAACACATTCACACCCAAGTCATATAGAACATAACGTTTCAACATACGAATCCCACTGCTGGACTCTCTACTCTAATAAATAAAAAATCACACCACCAAGGACTGCCCCATCAAGATAAGAGTTTTGTTCAAAATGTGGGAATGAGGACACGATTTCATATCGCTGCACCATAACTAAACAACACCAACAGTCGTAACTGCCAGGGTAATCATCAACCTTCAGCTAAGTGCCCACTCAGGGAAAGATTTCTCTGTCAAGGCAGAAGGCGTTACTGAAACCATCTGTCCCTTGCTTCAGAGAATTTCCTATCTGTTGCTGTCTTGTCAACGGCGCTTCATGGTTATAACAGCCTGTTTGTGGTTTATTGCGTGTAATATAATTAAAAAAAAAACTCATTCCCTGTGTCCCTTTTGTAACCGTCTTCAGTGTTTAATGTCCTGGCGCAGCTGACCCCCTTGAACGTGCACGTTAAATGTTGGTTGTGTGAGGGGGGGCCGGATTAATAAATATTAACAAATGTTTAATGAAACTTCGAATCATTAAAACTACCTAACTGGAGAATTACTGTTCTGATCGCTTCAAACTGTCCCCACTCTAGTGACTTCCAAAATCTCGATTTCTAATTTTTATTGAAATAAAAAATAAGAATATTAACATTTAATAACTAAAATTATTTTTCTGATCGCCAAAACATCAAAGAATCATTCTATATGAGATGACCAGCCATAAGTTTATTAGTAATTATAATAAAGATTCTTGAAATTACCTAAAAAATTTGGAATTTGATCATTCTCGAATGTCTCTCCTGAGCGCCTTCAACTTTCCTCCGTTTGTGGATTTTAAACAATGTTTGACGCTAACTTTGACCTGTGATGATTTCACTTTCCAAATTTAAAAATTCTTATTCCAGTGTAATAACCAAAATTGCTTTTGTGATGCAAGTATTTTTTTTTCATGATATGGCACTGTATACTGCCAGTTGTATTTTTAAAGCAATTTGTGAAAAAAAAAAATCTTGAAACATAAAAGTCAAGTTTTTTAAATGAGGTGAGATTATTTAATAATTTGAATATATACTAAAGAAAACCTGCTAAAAATAGTTTTATATAATATTTTTATATCAAGATAGACTGATTATTTTCGGACATTCTCGATAAACTTTTTTCTATATAAGCATTTTATTCGCTCTGTGAAACGACTTATGATAACTATCACATTCATTATTGATTGAAATGTATATAGAACTAGTTTTTGTGGCTGTGAACTATGATCATAGGCACTGTGTTGGTGGACTGTGAACAATGATACATAGGGCTGTGGTGTTGGTTGCCTGTGAACAATGATACATAGGGTACTGATGTTGGAGACCTGTGAACAATGATACATAAGGCACTGGAGTTGATTGCCTGAGGACAATGATACATAAGGCACTGATGTTGGTGGCCTGTGAACAATGATACATAAGGCACTGATGTTGGTGGCCTGTGAACAATGATACATAGGGCTGTGGTGTTGGTGGCCTGTGAACAATGATACACATGGCACTGATGTTGGTGGCCTGTGAACAATGATACATATGGCACTGGTGTTGGAGGCTTGTGAACAATAATACATGGGGCACTGGTGTTGGAGGCCTGTGAACAATGATACATATGGCACTGGTGTTGGAGGCTGTGAACAATAATACATGGGGCACTGGTGTTGGTGGCCTGTGAACAACGATACGTAGGGCACTGGTGTTGGTGGCCTGTGAACAACGATACATCAAGCACTGGCGTTGGTAACCTGTGAACAATGATACATCAAGCACTGGTGTTGGTGGCCTGTGACTGTGGCTGGCGAGTGACTCCTGATCTTTAAGGGACAATTCTTAAGTGAATCGACTGAGTACTTTCCATTTCACAATTGCTATATAATCCCAACGATATACTCCCCAGATAGGGAGCCAAGGCCGGGTCACCACTACTTGGAAAAGACCTGGGCCGGGAAAGTACCGGCGAATAAAAAAAAAAAAAAAAAAAAAAAAAATCCCAACTAGTTTGTCGCTATTGACTGACTCAGATGAAACAACTTATCTTAAGACTGTGTAGGTGCAATTGTTCTTTTCTGTGTAATAACAGAATAATGTATTTAGTGATCAGCCTTTAAAACTTAATGTTGATGTATTGTGTTGGAAGACAACGTTACCTTGATGGTAGGTTGTGTAAGTTTTAAAGTGACAATTTTTATTAATGAAGTTGGTTTCTGTGAATGACTTTTCTGGTCATAAACAACTTAGTGTTGGGTTTTATTCTGTTATTATAGTTTAAATCTGAGTAATGTACTTCAAGGTGACTGACTTGTCTGCCCTAGATACTATTAATAAAATAAATTAGTTTCCCCTAAGGTTAAGTGAAATTAAGTTTTCTTAATTATTTAGTTCTATTTGTCAGTAGAACGCCTTCCATCTGAACAAAAAACCTAATGGAAAAATAAATAAAGGAACGACTAGGAAAAATAAGAATAATGAGTTTTGAGGATTTTACTTTAAATTTAAATATAATAAAAAAAGTGGCCATTGGTTCTTGTAGTTGGGCAGGAGTAGGTAAGGCCCTGGACAGATCTTCTGATATTAAAGATGAAGGTTATCCTGGGCGGATGGTGATAGTCCGGTGTTTTGGAATCTCCTCTACCACTTGGTTGGAGCACCACAAGCAGAATAAACAAGGGCCGGTAGTAGTCTAATAATTGTTAATAAGTCCAATTAACAAATGTCTTGCTCCTTTATCTGGCGTCTATCCTGGATGACCACGCCAGGAACAGAGCTGGTAATAAGAAAAAATAAACTGGTTACCAATAGTCATGATAATATAACATTTAAGAATGGAAAAGAATGATAAATGCCAAAATCATTACTGGTAACCAGCAAACAAAAGAAAGGAATAAACAGTAATACTCCTGGTAGATCACCCTACCTGATTAGAAGAAGAGTGGAGGTGAAGTGACTCTCCAAACTTCAACCCACACCAGGTAAGGTCAATACTACCAGGAGTAGAAATTTGAACAAATCAGACACCAAGAACTAGTTTCGCCCCTGCCCGCCAGAGGGGGGGGGGTGAGCGACGTAACTCGCTAATGGTTCCTGGTTGCCTGAACAACCTTAACCCCACGCACGCCTACTTTTCCCTCACACTATTTGCTTTCTTTTCGGGATTTTGAAAAATATAAAAGACTCTACTTTTGTGATAACCTTTGTGTGTCGCTCTTATTAACTCTTTTATACTGATAACTTGACATTCGCTGCCTGACCACAGTAGAGTGCGGTTGTGCTCTGCACCCCTCTGCTGTTTGTAGGCGAGCTCCTTTGTCAGTTACCTGGCTGCAGCGGTGTGAAGTGGTGCTGTCACGCCTCTGCTAACAACATAGGTGCACTGTGATTGTTAAGATGGCGGTTAGTCTGAGACGCCGGATAAATACTCTAGGCATTGAACTACTTAAAGGAACGATAACGCCTAGTTCTGCGCAAGTCTTATTGCCAAAGATCATCCGAGAGACATATGGCATACAAGATAGTGACTTGTATGGTGTAGCATTAAATGGAGGCCAAAGAATTTTCGTCAAACTGCTATCAGCTACGGTTTATGAATCGTTAGTCACCAGGTTTCAGGACGTAAGTCTTAGCGTCACACCAGCTGTCAGTGTAAGAATGATAGATGTTTCACGGCATTATACGTGGATCAAGTTACGCAACGTTCCCTTTGAGGCGGACGAGGCGGATATAGGAAAGTTTTGAGACGTATGGGACGGTGCTTTATGCCACATGTTTTGGGCGGGCTTGAAAGTGTCGCTAACATCAGTAGGCTTATATAGTCGGTAACAGAAAAGTTGATAGAAGCAGAAGAAGATACATGAAGACGATGTAATCAGTCCATCAACTTAAAGTTTTGAGGTTGGTCAGTCCCTCAGTCTGGCAGAAAGCAAGAGCATGTTCCGTTGTCTGAAACCATATATGACGTTGAAGTAAGCAAAGCAAAGCAAACAAGGTTTAGTGTAAGATCCCAATGGGAGATGAAGCGGGGAAAAGACAGGGACAGATGAAAGACATAGCTTTGGAAGAGGAGTGTTCTTAGTCAGAGAAATAGAGCCGGGGCTTTTATACCCCAGCAGCTAGGCGATCGTTGTGGCAGACTTGAGAACAGGAATAGCCATGGACTGTTGCATTGAACGTGTTGTAGCTTGAAGTCTTGATCCTTGAGTAGCTGGGTGGCAGCAGGCTAGGTCACTTCAGAGGGTTGAAACTCATATGGGAGTTTTAGGACGTACTGAGGAGGCAAGTTAGCAATGGGAGCCATTTTCAAACTTTTTGAAGCGGCTTCTAGATAGGTGGTATAATTTTTAGCCTTTGTTGCTGAAGGTGAAAACGTAGAGGCTTGATGAATCAAGATATCTTGGGTGAGTGTGAAGTGAAGCGCGGGTGTGGTGATTCACTTGCATATTGACTGTTCCAGCACCGAGGCTTTTGTAGAGTTCAGTACAGGTCATGGGTGTCAGTATTTGAAGGAGAGTGTAAAAGGTAAGGTTTTCCCATGAGGGTTTACTGGAGTCGTCGTTCATTCTTCCTCTTCTGGAGTGGATTCAATGGGAGATTCTACAATGGGTGGTAGCAGGTGACTTGAGGTTTCGACAGGTGCAGCTGTGCGCGGTATGGTTGTGTATACAGCAGGCCCTGGGCGGGAGAGGTGGTGAGGCGGCGGCGGTGGTTGAGGCAACTTGATCAACGTTTGTCGCGGTGGAAGTGGTTTTATAGAAGTTACCAGGAGCAGTTGCTTGGGCACGGAGAACATCGGTCTGTGGTGCAGTATAAAGTTCAGGACGTTGGGATGGATCTTGAGGATGTCTTTGATGGTTGGGCATTCCGAAAAGAAAATTGAAGGCAGGCATGTTGTTCAGACGTACATAGCTTCGTTAAAGTGGTGTTTGACAAGTGCCGGGGCTTGCTGCGTTTTGCAAGGTTGTGATACACATGCAGACAGCACCCTTGGAAGGAGCACCTTCGGGAAGTGGTGGAGGAGAGAGGAGGAGGGAGAGTGGAGATGCGAGAGAGGGAGAGTTGCTGGGCGATGTTGCCTGAGATTAGGTGTTTTGTAGAGTCTTGATGGCGTCGTTGTGGTTTGGTTATTGCAGATATGTCCGGTGAATTGGAGGTTTTTTACAGAACTTTTGTTTTCTTAAATATGATTCTTTCCTGCAGTGGGGCACTTAGCTGCAAGGGTACATGATGATTACCCTTGCAGTTAAGACATGTTGGGTGTTGTCAGTAATGGTGCAGGATCTGAAATCGTGTCCATCATATCCCACATTTCGAAATCAAAAAACTTTCTTATTTTGAAGGGGCGCTGCCTTGGTGGTGTGTTATAGGAGTAGCAGGTCCAGCAGTGGGAGATGTAATGTGAAACGTTCTTGTTCATATGACTTGGGTGAATGTGGTAATATTGAGATGAGATGGGACCGGCAGAGAGAGCTTGGGCTAGACTATGGAGATGTCTCGTGAATGTAATCTTTAGCATTGATGTGACGTTGGGGATCTTTTGAGATACTGTATACGAGGCCCACGCGTTTTTTAGCTTCATCAATAAGATGTCTTCTGTTGCTTCAATAGAGAGCGAGGTGACGATATTGTCAAGGTTATTGCACTATAAGGGAGACCGAAAAAACGTTTCGACTTCTAAGAAATGGGGACGGGGTAGAGTGAATTGTTGTGTTTATAGGTCTGTTTGAAGGAGTCGTCCCCTTTAGTTTTCTTAGTGCATTACGTGTATATGTTCAGACGTCAATCTGAAGGAGTCTTTCAGAGTGTGGATTGCCGTAAATTTGACCTGCAGGCTGGTCCTAACGACGGTATAGCTTAAGCTTACTTCGATGGAGTCAGTTTATCTGCCAACCATTATCAGGCTTGATTTGCACACGATTCGACCAGCCATTGTGAAAAGGTTATCACGTTTGCCTATATAGTATATTTCGACACCCCCGTCGGGGTCTCGAAGTGGGCTTATTGCGGTGTTTATGAGCAAATGTTCTGATCGGTTGGGTGATCTAGAGGACCAAGTGTGACGTGACAGAATCGGCGGCCCGATTTTATAGTGCCAGGAGGTGAGACGTAGGTTGCTTTGGGAGGGCCACAGTGGTCGTGGGCCTTCTCAATCACCACGACGTTCTCACTTGGAGAGGTGTGTTCCGAAGTAGATGGTCGTACCAAGAATACCTTTTTGGTGTTGCCATTGTCTGACCAGAACATGAACATTAATTGGTATTAAAATACCGACAGATCTGTTAGGTAGACACATTGCAACAGTTAGGTATCTTTATTTTGAAAACGTTTCGCCTACATCAGTAGGCTTCTTCAGTCGAGTACCAGAATAGTTGATAGTAGCAGAAGATACTTGAAGACGATGTAATCAGTCCATCACCCTTAAAGTTTTCTTGAGGTGGTCAGTCAACCTCAGTCTGGGAGATAGAGCATCTGTTCAGTTGCTCTGAAACAATATGAAGTTGAAGCTATCGAAGATCGAATAATTTCAGGTAAGATCCCAAATCGCGATGAGCGGGCGGAAACGGGCACAGACGATGGAATAGGCTGGAGAGGAGTGTATCTTGGTCGTAGAAATAGAGCCAGGGGCTTAATAACCCAGCAGCAACAGGCGATCGTGGGCGACAGATATTGAAAAGAGAATATTCCGGTTTCTTCTTTCTGTTGGGGTCTCCGGTAGGGGTGAGCTGGGTAAGGGTAAGGCGACTGCGACCTTTAGAGCAGAGAGGGAGTGCAGAACTATGACGTCATGCTTAACCCAAAAAAGCTATGGCGCACGTGGGTCAGAGAAAAGGTACACTGTCTTAGAAGGTACCTGTCAGCGGGATCCAAGGTTATTGTAAGTAGGGTTTGGAGCAGGATCATGCAAGGAGTAGGAACAAGGTGTGTTGGTTTGTGGGCGTTCTGACGGAATGTCTTCGTAAGGAGGAGAGGTCCAGGTGTCATGTCGTGTTCAAGTTTTGTCTATCTGTCTTCCACTGAGCCTCTTCAGTACATACTTCAGCGCAGGGCCGTCTAATCTGGGCATGGAGAGACTCGATTGTGGCGAAAGTCTCCCGCATCTGACATCCAGCACCCAGGACGCAGTCGCCTTGTGCTGGGAACACGCTTTGCAGTTTAGTACAGTTTGTTTTTGTGCAAAGAGAGAGGACCTAGAGGGAGAGTAAGTTCTCGAGGACGTATTAGGGATTTGTAGAGGTGTAGATCTTAGTTTGGTGCGTTGAGAGGCATTTTCAGCTTTGTCAGCGAGGACCAGCAAGGGTGGGCACTTTTAGCTATTGCATGCATTGAGTGAATGTGTCGTGTAAACGAAGAAGAGTAGTCAAGATTAGACGACCAAGGACAGTGTCAGTTTGTGGGTTAGGAAGTTAGTGGGTGTCAGCTAGTTTGAGTTCGACTGGTAATGGAGGATCTCGTTTCCTGTAGTTAAATTACGTAATAGCTGGATTTTGCTGACATTGGTTTTGATCCTCACATTTTTGTTTCCCTGTTGGCTATCTGTGTCAAACCTCATTTTGTGATTTTGTGTGTGAGTGTATCTATATTGGCTATGATGTGATAAGTTGTTGTAATGTCGTCTGCATTGGCTAGTGTGATGGAGTTGTGGTATATAGGTGTTGAGAATGTCGTTAGTGTAAAAATGTATAGAGGGTAGGGGACGACAGGACGATCCTGGGGTCCTCCAGCATTTAGTGTGAAGTAGTCAGAGTAACTGCCTTGGAATTTGATTCTCATGGTACGCCGCTCTAGGTTGTTGCCTGAGGGTGACGCTTTACCGAGTTTTGAGAGGCAGGTTGTTGTTAGTGTCAGAGGTTTGTACTTGAGCCCTGTGCCACACAGTGTCAAAAGCTTTATTCAAACGTCTTTATGTCTGCCAGGGCTGTCCGGTTTCTTTGTTTTGTGTTATGTGGTTGTAGTTGAGAATGATGTTATGGCATCCTGTGTGGATTGTGTGTTCTGAAGCCAAAAATGGCCATCTGATGTAGAGAATTATGTTCAGGGATCTGCGAAGGCGATATGATTAATTGAGATTTTTCATTGAGTTTTCCTAAGCTTTCGAGCGTGGCGGATAGGGCGATAGTTGCTAGGGTCAGAGTGGTTCTTTATTGGGCTTTAGGATGGAGGATAGCAGTAGCAGCTTTGAAGAGGGAAAGGGATGTTATCAGAGGCATGGGAAGGCATTGTGGACGGTTTTGTGTAGGCTGAAGTAATGATAGAGTCAGGAAGGTGTTTCAGGATAATTTTGTTTAGGCCCAGAGGCACCCATGGGAAAAGCCTTTGAGTGGAAGGTGTCTGAGGAGAGTTTTAATGTACTGTGTTGGTTGAATGGACGTGCGAGTTTCTTCGGAGGTGGTAGAGTGGCTAGATGTTATGTGGCTGTCTGGTGTTGTCTTCTTGCTGTGTGTGCAGTCTGTTCCAGATGTCTTCTATGTTCTTGAATGTGTTGAAATAAACGTTAGGGTGAAGGTGGGTGGAGCGTGGAAGATGTTCTCCCAGATGTGTTTGATGATGTGCGGTAGCAGCCTGGTGGGTCTCGGACTGTGTGTGTGATTTGTGGGGAGTGTTTATATTGTTGGTACGGAGTTGTGAACTCACACGCCCCCCGCACCCTATCCCCCACCCCCCCCGCATGATTTTTTTTGTAAAGTTCAGAGGCTTTTAGTGTTTTAACACCGCCTGTCCGCTGTGTATTAGTCGTGACCAGGTGATTGTTGTGATGGTCTTGGTCTAAGGCTGTTGTAAAATGTTGTTTCTTAAGGTAAGTGAGATACTCTAATCGTGACTTGATTAAATCTATGTGTGTTGTAGAGGACGCGGTTTTGTGGTAGCAGATAATGTAGATCTTATTGTTCTGCAGTGACGGTTTTGAAGGAATAACGAGTGGTGTGAGTTTTCTTTCGGTATTTGCGATGTTTGGCGGCTTGTGTATGAGACAGTCCTGCGATGAGATACAGTTGAGTAGTTTCTGATGGTCAGTGATAGGTTGTGTTGTAGTCATAGGTGTAGGTTTTTATATTGCTCTTTGTGTGTTTGTATGAAAGCATCACAGTCCAGCGTGTCTTTGTTGGAGCGAATGAAGGTTGTGGTTGGAATGAGGACTAGGGTTATTGGACGGAGATGTGTTAGATGACTGGGATGGGATCATGAGAATGTACTAGGCAGGGGTCGAGATGTATTTTGAAATAGAGCAGCTGGCATCGGTTTTTAGCCAGAATGATGTCTCTGGTTTGCCTTCGGCCCCGCGTGTGGTTGAAGAAGGTATTGAAGTCTGGGCCAAGATGAATTAGGTGTTTATGAGTTTGTTGAAAGTTGGAGTAATTGGTGACAAGTCAGTTGGTTGTTATGCGTTGTGATGACAAGGTCACAGTGTGTTTGGCATTCATGTCAGATAGTAGGTTAAGTTGGTGTGTTGGTGTGTAGTAGTTGAAGGACTCCAGGAGAGGTCGTGTATGTTGAGGAGTAGTGTTTGGGGCAGAGCATAGGTGGTGGAAAGAAAAGATAAAGGGGACAAAGGTGGGTGTTGGATTCTGACGCACAAGCACACGTGTGGTGAATAATAGGGATTGGGAGGTTATTAATGTTTTGTGGGAATTGACAAGGATGGCAACCCCATCGTGGGGTTCATAGGGGGTCTGTAGTGCTCCAGTATATACCATATGGCGCCGGGATACAATTGAGGGCGCTTTGAGAAGGTTACTGTTTAGCACTAAATTATCTGGATCTATGCTTCAAGGAGCTCGGCCAGAGTTGGTTGTTAATTGTAAAGTAAGGAACGCTACGTTTGAAACTGAATCGCATTATAAACGTGATTTAATGGTTTCGTATCTTAGCCAACACATGGCGTTATATTGGTACAGACCATCTACTCGGACAAACCTCTTCTTAGTGAGCAACGCTGGAGTTTGAGAGGACCTGCCCTCCCAAATTAACCTAGTCTCACCTCCTTGGCACTATTTAAGGCCCGACAGACTTCTGTAACTTCATTCTTCATATTGTTTCTGACATCGGAAACAACTGACTCTTCTCCAGGGAATGAGGGACTGTATCACTCAAACTTTTAAGGGTGATGGACTGGATTACATGTCTTCTAGTATCTTCTGCTTCTATCAACTTTTTCTGTACTCGACTGAAGAAAGCCTACTGTGTAGGCGAAACGTTTCAAAAACTAAAGATTCCTATCTGTTGCATTTGTGTCTTATGTGGACACTTATGCCAACAGTTAGGACACTTTATTCCGTAAACGTTTCGCCTACACAGTAGGCTTTCTTTCCAGTCGAACTACAGAAAGTAGGCAGGAACCAGTTAGAGATGTGAAGACGTTGTATCAGTCCCACTCCCTTGTAGTCGTAGAATTTGAGGTTGTCCAGTCCCTCAGCCTGGAGCAGTTCAGTTCCATAGTCCAGGAACTATACGCGATTGTCCTGAACTATGGACAATGAACTGCTCCAGGCTGAGGGAACTGACAACCTCTACTATTCCTACGACTTCTAGGGTGGTGGAATGTATACATCGTCTTCTCATCTCTACTGTTCTGCGTACTTTCGGCTATTCGATGATAGACAGCCTACGTGTAGGCGTTTACAGTTTTCGGAATTAAAGTTGGTCTAACTGTTGCATATGTTGTCTTACACTTTACTCCTGTCGAGCTATTGTTACCATTTTGATGTGTTCATATGTGTCTTACCTTACATACAGGTGTAGCAGTACTAGGTAGTGTCACATTTGTTCATTGTGGAAGTAGGTTGTGCCCAATAATTAGGCAAAGCTAAGATTTCCTAAGTATTAAGATCCAAGAAGTTGCAGTGTCTTGAACAGGTTTGTAGATGAATGGTCAGAGAATCCGACATGTTGATGAAATTAGGTCACATGTGCAAATCTTGCGGTATACTTTATTGAGGAAACGTTTCGCCACACAGTGGCGCAACTTATGGGATCTTATACTTAGGAATTTTCGCTTGCCTTAATTCTTGGGCACAACCTACTTCCACATTGATCAAAATTGTTGACACTAACCTATGACTTGACTAAACCCTCTCCTGCATACGGTTTAGATAAGCGGCTTCTCCGCTCATCTGCCGTATTCTATCTAGTTGATGGATGAACACATCGACCTAAGGTTGAGGGACTGATTACCTCCATTCTCCTTGTTGAGGAAATGGTATGGTAGATACCGATCAAGATGTGGAAAAAAGACACTTATGTACAGTTCAGGACATTGATTAAAGGAAACGTGCGCCACGAGTGGCTTCTTCAGTCTAATACAGAGAAAAAACTAAGAAAACACACAATATATATAGTGGTGGGAAGTCAGGTGAGGTGAGCGTGGAGTAGAGGTGGTGGTAGTAGTAGTTGTAGTAATGGAACTAAGGAGGTTGTGGGTAGAGAGGGACCTGCTGGCATCAAGTAATCAACTGTTCCCAGGTTGGGTAATATCCTCTTTGCTTAGTAATTTTGAAATACTGTAACTACGGATTTTTGCTTTATAGTGTTTAACTGACAGAAAATTAGTGCGCTTCAATGCATTATTTTTCTCCGTCTTATGTCGCTTCTTAATAACTAGTTTAGCTTCATTGAATTTCATGAGGTGTCCACATCGATCTCTATGTTGACACATGCTCGTTTTTGCGGTCATCAGGATCTTCTACATTTCTTCTCTCACCTCATGACACCAAGAACTTAAAAGAGGGGTAGTTATTGGCTTCTTTCGAGAGCCTACAGGATTTTCCATGTCCCGCAGTTCTCGAAGAGAATGTTACATATCACCAAACCTTTTAGTTCACTACACTTTCCCCTACACTTCATACGTGACTGGACAGGAAAACGTGCAACACGTATCCCTCAGCATAGTCCATCACCTATCAAATTGATATAGAAAATGCTCCAAGTTTACATCGTTTTACGCGTCAGCAATCGTTGCCACTAATGTTTCAAAAAAGTTTGACGAAAACTGGACTCTAAATTATCTACAGCTACTTCTAATACATATAGGTAACCTGAATAAAAAACCCAAGCATGATTCTGGCACAAGATGGCCTGAATCTACACTATACCTTGGGGGGGGTGTGACAAAAGTATATGTAGGGAAACAGCCAGTGAACTCTGGACATTAGAATAGCAGAACACAAAATGCTACTGCAGAAATGATGACCAACCAAAAAGCATGTGTTCAACATAGTGACGATGTCGGACACCTCATGAATTTCAATGAGCTAAACTAGTTATTCAAAAGAAGAAGACCTTAAGTCGGAGAAAATGCAATGAAGCTGCCTATTTTCTAGCAGGATCACTTAAAGCAAAAATCCGGTAGTTACAGTATTTCATAAATTACTAAGCAGAGGATCATTAAACATCCTGGGAACTTGGTGTTACTTGATGCCAGCAGGTCCCTCTCTAACCTCACCTCCTTAGTTTCATTACTACTACTACTACTACCACCACCTCTACCCACTGCTCACCTCACCTGATCCACCAATTTATATATGCTGTGTTTTCTTAGTTTTCTCTGTATTAGGACATGAAAGTAGCCACTCGTGGCGACGTTTCCTTTAATATAAGTACTGACTGTACATAAGGTCTTTTTCCACATCTCCTCTGTTCTTCACGTTTCTCCTATGTTGGTCTGATGAAGCCACTGTGTGGCGATAACGTTTCTCATAAAGATACCCAAGAGTTGCACATGTGTCTAATTTATCAACATGTCGGTTCTCTGAACCATTCATCTACAGAGTTGTAGATGCGTGGAACAGTCTTCCCAGTGGGGTGATAGAGGCTAGGACCTTGGGTAGCTTTAAGAAGAGACTGGACAAATATATGAGTGGGAGGGGCTGGGTTTGATTGGTGTCATGGGGTACGGGAGTTATTTCTTGGGTAGCTTTAGGTAGAGGTCGTTTTGATAAGGACCTGCCTCGTATATGGGTAGGCCTTCTGCAGTGTTCCTACATTCATATGTTCTTATGGGTCAACAGGCCTGCTGCAGTGTTCCTCCTTTCTTATGTTTTTATGTATGGTAATAGAAAATAAAACCGTAGGTAGCTATGATAAAAGGTTGGGCAAATAGGTGGGTGAGAGTGGTAGGCTTTGAAAAAGACCCGCCATGTATGGGCCAGTAGACCTGTTGTAGTGATACTTCACCTCAGTAGTCGTACTGAGGTGAAGTATCACCTCAGTCCTTAACATATAAAATGTGTTTCACTTGCCTTTTCTTCAAATTCCTCTAAATGAGCTCAGGCGTTATTCGTAGTTTCACTACTAATTTTATATATTTGCAAATAGGTGTCATACGTGATTTCTTCATCTCTTGCTAGAGAAAGAATACATTATAATCACAAGTAGAGAATAGAAGGCTTGTATTTCTCAACCGGCCAGTCTATATTTCTACTTTAGGTACGTACCACCACAAAAAACTGGGTCAAACCTTTAATTTACGTTTATTGATAATATTATTAATTATTCAGTCTATTAAATGTAATAATGGTTATCCCGCCTTCGGAATATATTATTGGTTATATCGTGTATTAACATATTAAGTATATTGATGATCACAGTTTTTTCCTACAGATCTCTTCTGAGTTTCCCGAAGCAACAAGAGTTTTCCATAATGGCAAAAGAAGAAGGAAACAAAAGCGTTTTCTTGGCTAAAATTATAGACGGAGAAGAACTGTGTGAGCGTGCCACTCAGCTTCTCATTAACGATTCGTTAGAGCTGTTAAATGATACAACCAGCGATGTCAGTTCAAGCATTGCTAAGTCTTCGCGTGTGAGCTTCAGAATAGTTAGCTCCTCAACTGCCTTTCTTACTACGCCTTCCAAAAACCTAAAATTAGATTTGACTCTACTCCGGAACAAGAGCACCGAACCTTCCGAGAATTACGGCCCCTCACACACTGAGACAATATCATGCTCACCCACTGATACTGCTATAACTGTATTATCCTGGAGCAGCCTGGATATCAAGGAAAGGCTTGGTAGAGGGGCTTATGGGGAGACTTCGAGAGCAAACTTAAAACAAAACGATGGTTCCTCAACTACCGTTGTCGTCAAGAAGTTCTTCGGTGATGTTTATCTGGAAGAAGCCATGGACGAAGCCAGAGCTCTACTCAAGGTAGACGGCGCTGGTGGTGCTCCCAAACTTTATGGAATAATTTATGATCCATTAGCTATCGTTATGTCGTACTGTACCGGGTTAACTTTCTTAAAGTTTATTTTGAAAAATTCCTTAGAAGATTGTTTGAAAGCATATAAAGCAGCTAAAAAAGCACTAAATGATTTTCATAAAACAGATTTTGCTCATAATGATATATCGGAGTCAAATATCATGATCAGGAAAGAAGGTCAAAATTACGTAGCACATCTTATAGACCTCGGCAGTGCAATAGACAAGACCCTGAAACCCAAACTTTACAAGAAAAACATTAAAAATGATAAAAAATATCTAAAAGAAATACGAGGATATATCTTGCAAGACAAAAAATGTGAATTAGTGGTGAATTATAAGACCTAGGATGAAGATAACACCTATACAAGCGCCAGCCTCCTTGCCTGTGCTCTTCAATCTCTACAATTACGGTGCTCATCACAGCAACTCATCTTTTGTATATAGTTCTACTGTCTTCAAGTTATGTTCTAGAATCTGTATTGATAAAGCCACTGGATGGCGAAACGTCTACAATAAAGATAACCAGATGTTGCACATGTGTCTAATTTTCATCTTGTCAGTATTGTATACCATTCATGAACAAAGTTATATCTAAATTTAAGAACTAGGATACCCGACATTGGATCAAGAATCGACCGTTCTTCTTAACGCCGCCGTTCCTTGACTTCATTATTCCTTTACCTCGTCTTAACGAGACACCCCCGTACTCGACTGAAGAAGCCTACTGTGTAGGCTTCTTACGTGTCACACATGCCCATTAACTTGCATAAGATTATAAAAATACCGAATCAATTTAGTAATACTCCTCGCATCCCCATGCCCAATAACACATTAA
>NW_026506716.1:0-18873 GCF_026875155.1 Cherax quadricarinatus
GGGGGAGGGGCCCCCCCCAACCCTTTTTTCGGGGGTGTTAGCGGTGAATTCCCCTCCCGTCCCTCTAGGAATTTTCCAGGGATTAAACATGTACTTTCTTGGTGTTGACGTAGATAAATGGTGAAGGCAGATTTGAAACATATTTAGTAAACAGGCTCGAAAAAAACGAGGCTTCCAGAGAAGCTTGCTGCAAGCAATACAGTGGGCGCCACACCTCCCAAAGCTGTCAGGTTAGATTTCCCTAACAACACTGATCAAGAGACCAAGTGTAACTGGTTTTTCGAAGCTAGTGTAGACAATCATGAGAAAACGATCAAGTTTGTCCACGATGAGGATAACTACGTCTTTGTGCCTAATGATTCAGCATTTATAGACAAACTTCTCACTCACGAATATGCCAACATCAAACTCCGAGCTGCCCACCAAGGGCACCTAAAGTGCTTATTGTCATCTACAACGTCAACAAGCACTTGAATCCTCAATATCTGGCGTCAGAGCAAGTTGCAAGCCCTCGTCGACTTTCCAACGTCTGATATTAGCTGAGTGGACTGGCCAGGAGACTCTGCCACGCTATATTCACTCCCGTGCAGCCCTCAACAGACGCTATTACATTGCATTGTACAGACCTCCTCAACGTCGATGTTATAAGTGTCAACGCTGGGCCACATGCCAGGAAATGCCCATCTAAGTCACACTGGTGTGCAGTGTGTGCCAACGCCTCATACCTTCTGAACGGTGTTATGATATGATCAAACAGCAACAGACTGTTGCTAAACAATGTATCAATTTGTAATACCTCAGGAGTCACAGCAGCTCATGCTGACTGCAGTGTGAGGCTGCCCGCATCGAAGCCAACCGCACTTCACCCTGTACCCCTCTTATGCCCCCAGGACTACCAGGTACCTCGGGTCTGAATACCGCTCATGCCTGCCCTCAGACAATGGGGTTGAGGCACCTCACCTGGGAGCACGTCAACAGACCTCCATCACGTCGGCTGTCAATACCAGCCTAGCTGAGTCAGCTGACAGTCAGCCAACGAGCTCAGCTGACGGCTTCACGTCTCCAATGTTCCAAGTCTGGTTGTGGTTTATTACAACCTGATTTCGTGTCATAAGTACTGGAAGCACAAATTTCGCCTGAACAACTGAGCAAAGGAGAGTAGTGTAGAGTGTCAAGTCAGATTGTCCAATGTGAAAGTAGTAAAGCCTGAAATGGTGGTGCAATTAAGGGATGGAGAATAACAACTTGTGTTGATAACTAAACTGAGCAATCATAATGAAGGCAATGTGTCTAGATGTTTAATAGAGACTAATAAGATGGTACAAGAGTGTGATGAGGCAGTGTGTCTTAATGTGTAATAGTATGAGGTACATAAGGTGGTGAAGGATGTTGATGAGGCAGTGTGCAAATGTATAATAGTGATGGCTATGTAATGGTGTGAGAGTGTATGAGGCATGGTGTCTATATGTTAGTAATAGTGATGAGCGTAATATAAGTGGTGGTGAGAGTGTGATGAGGGCAGTTGTGTTGTTTAATGTTATATATGATGACCGTAATGTAAAATAGGTGGTAAGTAGATGGTTTTGATGAGGGCATGGTGTCTATAATGTTATAATAGTGATGAGCGTAATATAATGGTGGTGCAGAGTGTGATGAGGTTAACCACTTTGACATTATGTTGAATACAATACTGTTGATAATGTATAACACAATGTTGGTAGTGGTGTTGGTGATGACAGTTATAGTGTTGCGTGTAATGTGAGTGGTGGTGTCACCTATCATACATTCACACATGAACAGCGTCGTGCTCTGGTAGACGAAGGCTCCCCACAAGGCCTTACAACTGGAAAGTGCATTTAACAAACTCATGGGACAAGGGTAACACTGTTGACCATTGATAAGATCTGCCATTTATATGAATTTTTTTTTCATTTATGACTGAGAAACTCAACAAGATCCCAGGACTACTATATTGGATCAAAAACTCGTCTAACTTTTTATATTAAGCTCGGAATATTGCATCACTTAGTAAAAGACTCTTACGGGAACATTCATCACAAAGTAACCACTGAACCATTGATGTTGTTGTTGTCTACAAGAGTGAGAGTCCTGAAAAAATCCAACCCTAAATTATCATCATTTGTTGTTGCACATAAATCAAATCTACTAACTCTTGTGATCATATATTAAAAAATTCACTTCCCCATCAACTTCTTCACATAAGTAAACAGAGGGGCTACCAGTATCACGGTGTTAGGATTTATATATAGGGATACTCTGCTCTCAACATATTTAACTTGTACGCTCTGCTGATAAGTTTAATTACTTGGAGCTCCCAATTGTGCTCATTCTGAACCTTCTCTTATTATTGGCGATTACAATGCGAGACACAAAAGCATTGGGAAATCACAGTTTGGTAATGTAATGGCAATCAATGTTGTCACTCTTACACAGTCATGATAATGTGCAAATTGTAGGTGACCTTGAACCCACACATATCTATGGCGTTGTCCTTGGATCTGTGCCTGGGCTTCAACCATTACTTCTGCCAGCTGTGAGTCTTCCATTGTAACAGATATAGCGTCTGATATTTCCCTGGTAACCTCACGAGATATTGGTAATACTACCCTCCTGGAGGGAATATTCAAACGGAAACGTCTTAATGTTTCCCTGATCAACATGATGGACTTTGTTGCACATGTGACGATGGTATAATTTCCTTGCGTGTTCCTCTGTAGTGACCTTTTAACAATGACTTGTGAGCATTATTCAGAACTAACTTAGAGCCGCACTGAAACTCTTGGTACTCTAAACCCAACAAACTTCCATATAATCATACCTCCTCAAAAACTTACTTATTACAATGATTCTAATTCGTTACACTGAAACGATGCTCGCAGGACTAGGCCTAGCCTATAGAAAACTTCGTACCCCCTGGAATGCGAAGGCTCTTCCAAACTGGCCCTTGCTGTTCCAGAGAGCGTATGACAGAGCTGCGGCCAAAACAGACTGGGAAAATTTGTCAACGGTCATTAAAGCTCCACACCCCACTTAAGCCGGGATGAGGACATAAATAGGAATTAAGGGCAAACAGAACTGGGCAGATCGCGCCCCTCATCCCTGGCATTAGGCGGAATGAGTTAATCAGTGGCGTGGGCTGTACATTAGCTATGACAATCTTCCCAGTACCAACAGGCAAAATTAAATGACAAATATGATGCAAGGGGAGAAGAAGAGACTGTTTGCTTTATGCTCACAAGGCAGATGAACTGCAAAAATTCCTTTCAATAATTATGAAACTTGATGCAGCACTAACTAAGGGCAACTCCACGTCGCTGGTGAGGATGTATTACGTACAACATACTCAGAGTGCTGTGTCGAGTACCAGGTAAAATCCATTACTTGATTATATAACATGAGCTATGTAACTGGGGGAGCTACCTCAATCATGGACCAACAGCCTCCAAATTCCAATTCCTCAGCCCTATCAACCAAAATGCATTTCGCCCAATAATCTCTTACTAGCTGCTTGTGTTTAAAACATTTTGAGAGAATGATTCTTAATCGTCTCATGTACAGAATCAAACAATATTTTTGTCTCCCCGGTTTATGGTTTCATGCATGGAAGGAGTGTGCATCATTGCAAGCCACCTTTCTCACTCTGCCACTGGACAGCTCAACACTACGTTACTTGACCTTAAATCCGCTTTCGATGTAGCCAACGAACATGTAATCTTAGTGAACTTGCCAGAATGGATATTTTGGAGGACGGCTTCTCCGGCTGCGAATTATAAGGTTACCTGTCCAACAGAAAATCGTCTCTGTTGTTCCAGGGACTAGTAGCTGTAAACTAATAGCTTTGATATTAGGAACCCCACAGGGAGGTTGTGCTTCAGTCCCTCATTGTTCAATATTCTAATTAATGCATTACTTAATGCTATGCCTAGTCAGCCCCATCATTATGTGATTAGTTTTACTGTTGATATAATGATTCACACCACGGATTCTCCAAACACCAAAACATTCTTAATCATTGTACTAGCCTCGTGTCAGGGGCCTGGGGTTGATATCTCTACGCATAAAACAAAAGATATCATAGGCGTCCTCCTCGACAGAGAAGCACAGTTCGCCGATCCAATTGCATGATGGGTCTCTTCTAGAATATGTAAGCAGATACAGGTATCTAGGCTTTGAGGTTCCACTACTTGGACCTGTTGTAACAAGACTTTGTCGCCAATACAAAGAAAGACTAAGAGCACTTAGAGTTGTGGCTGGGTTTCACCCCAGGTAATGGTGCTAATGTTAAAATTGTGAAAATGATGTATCTTGCTTATATTAGATCATTGGTTGATTATGCTGCGCCACTACTTGCTCTTGTGTCTGACTGATTTTAGATTTTGCCACCGAAGTGGCTAGTTTATTGTGCACCCCATATCCATCCTGTGGACGGTAGCGCAGAAGCATGAGGATACACAAAAGGCTAGGAACTTAGGCCCTAAGGGTTAACAGGATTACATATGGATTTATATCTACATATCTATAGTTCACTTATCTGTTACAAGCAAATTTAGGAAATTTGCTTAGTATATCTGGTATCTTATTTTCATTAATAAGATATCTTGTCAGTACATAGGTCTTATACTGTCTGTCTCCTGTATTCCTCAATAGTGGCATTAAGCACATAGTGTTCAAGAGAGTGACTTATGCTGGATCACATAATTTACATTTAGTTTGATCATATCTGTGTGTTCCAAACTGCCAGAATTTCTTGTAAACCATAGCCCTAAGCCTGGCCACTACAAACATCAGTCTGTTTGTTCACATTGCAAGTTGTTCCTTAAAAACATAATTATCTACGTTATGTTTCATAGTGGGTTATTGATCTACTCAGGCTTCTAACTGCATTCCTATAACAATCATCTTCATTATTTACTTCTCTCCTAATATTATTCCTAATGTTAGACACAGTTATACCAAAGTTATATTCTACGTTCTCCTTCTGGTTACTCATTCTTGGCTAACATATAAACGTTTCATGAAAGGTAGTAATCCAATGTGTCTGGGTCCATAGCAATTGAATTAATTCTTTGTACCCTAATTTTGAGTATCTATTACCTGGCTTCCCCAATGTGCATGTTGTTGGAGTCATTATAAGAGCCAGGAAAGAAGCTTCATGATGACAAAGAATCTGTAATGATGATAGAGTCAAGCTCAGTGTCGTAGGTTAGCTTTAGGCGACTTAGAATTGCAAACAATTCAGTTTGCAGTGTAGGACGCCCAGTTGTTAATTCTTTGCCCTAACTCAACAAATTTATTATCGTTCTTAACTAGGGAGGTGGCAACAAGAGCAGATGCCCAGCCCTGCAGAAGACGCCTGTTTAGATCCATGTGCAGTTGCATCTAACAGAGATTTAAGGAAGGGATTATAGCATTGAGCTTCTTGGGAGGGACTTGTAGGTATGTGAGATTAAATGAACATATCTTCCATGGAGGGGTGAAAGCTTTGTTGCACAGTGATACAGTTTCATGAAGGTTATAAAACTTTAATGCATTTGCACGTTTTCACAATCCATTTATGTATCTGTGTGTATTACTCTAGACCACTTGGTAAGATTCACTGTGACAGTGTCTGGTTCGCTTCTCAACATTTAATACGAGTACAGTGATAATTTCAACAATCTATCATGATACTAGAAATACAAAGCTCCTTCCTCATGTAAGAATTTTGTAGATCTGGGACAGCCAAAGAATAGTCCTGAGAGTTCATTTTGCATTAACTCCAAGGTCGGAGGGAACTTTCTCTAGCTAATATCAACATGGGAGCAGCATAAATCAATTAAGGACCTAACATAGGCTTTGTACATCATTCTCACGATTCTCACAGTAGCCACATTAGTTGGGATTGTAGCCAGCCAAAGACTTTGTGAGGCATTTAGCCTAGCTTTACATTTCTTGTTTAGTTGTGGTATAGTGGATTTTGTTAAAGGGTACATCTACACAAGTTATCTGTAAGTTTTTAACGTAGCTAAGGATTTCACCTGCAAATAGATGGTGGGGGATGTCGTTTGCTTGTTAATATCTTTGATTTAGAGGAAGATAGTATGAGGACTAGGTCGGATTACAAATTGCTTGACTTCAATTAAGAATGGTATTCATCTTTCTTATGCCCTGTTGTTGATCATGATATCATCAGCATAGTTTTAGCTATATGTTTAGGTGAGGCAGGGGTAGTGCATTAGGAGGCATTACTCAGAATAATAAATAGCATGGGACTAAGGAACTCCTCCCTGAGGTTGTACCTAAGTCATTTCTTTAGAATCACTTCTGAAGCCTTGTTAAAGGAACAGAGGATACTTATATGACTGGTATCCTATTTATCCAGCCAGGTAAGCTACCACCAATATCAATTTGGAGTCAATGTAGTTTGTATAACGGTTCTGTTGCAATATCAAATGCAGATTTTAGATCAAGCAAAAGTGGTAAAACTTGTTGAGGGTCGTGCAGTGAGAAAGGTGGAAAATACAGTTCTTGCACACTTTTAACCTTTTCATGAACCATAGTGGTAGGGGGGAAAGTTGATGTCTGATTCTGTAGTCAATCTGTTAAGCATCATTCTTTCAAAAAGTTTTGCAAAGAAACTGTTAAGGGATCGGCCTAAATGTATTCAGGCTGTTGGGGCTTAGGGATAGGCAACCAATGAGACTATTGGTCCAGGGAAGTAGGAAGAACGCTCAATGTAACTGAGATTTTACAGTGCAACAAAAGGGTTTATCAGGACGATGCCTTAGAGTTCAGAGAAATATCATAGGTTATACCATCCTCTCCAGGAGCAGTTGAACGACCTACCTTTGGTTAATGCATTATCTAATTCATGACTCGGTAAAGGGCCATCACTCTCATCAATATTTTGGCTCTAAATTAATCAGTTTCAACTTTCTTCAGTAAGTACTCTCTAAATTTTTTCTAATATGAGATGGAAGGCTTTCATGCCTGGGATGTTTTGGACCAGTCATTTTGAGGTCATATGCTTTTTCAAGAGAAAGGGATGTGAACATTGCAGTCTTTCCTGGTTATTTTATTTATTACCTTTCCAAGCCAAACCGAAGGTGTGTGGTCTATTTAATCCACTAACAAAACTGTTCCCATTCCTGTTGCCTAAGTTCTTCCTTCTATTCCTTGCATTTGTTAGTGCAGCTTGGAACGTTCTGGAGAGTCTGGGGTTCTACATTACGGTAATGCTTTACCAATCATCCTAGCTGCATGTGTTAGTTGCGTGTGTGGATCATTATAGGATTTACAATGGTTTTTTTTGTTATTTATAGTGGAGGGTCATTGTTTCCTATTCCTGCCACTTGATCTGTGAGAACACTTAATAGTGGTAATTAAATCATCATTAAATTTTTGCTGTGCCAATGGGCTCGTAATTCTTATACATTGAATCCAAGTGGTAATAAGTTGTCTCTGTGTTTTGGTTTGAGAATAAGTTTCCTCCTTCTCTATCAAATTTTCCCCCGCCCTAAATTTTTCCCTTTGTAATTTGAATCCAACGGGTTATAGGACTGCCTAGGTTTTTTAGAAATTAAAAATTTTTATTTAAACCCCCTTTCCTTTCCCAGGGACCAATTATCATTTTTATCCAAAAATTATGGGGTAAAAAAAACTTAAAAACAAAAATCTTTGCTTCAAAAATTTTTAACAGGTTAAAACATTTTTCGGGAAAAGGTAAATCTTCTAATTTTTTTCTAAATGGGGGGGGGAAGTTTTCTTTTCTGGTTTGGGGAAGCATTTTTTTCAAGTTTTCAAGAAAGAAGGAATGCCAAATTCAGCTTTGGGGTTATAAAAATTCTTTTCCAAAATGGAAAACCCCTCAAAAGTGTTTTAATCCAACAAAGGGTTATCCGTCCCTTTAAGGTTCTTTTCTTTTAAATCCTTGGGAAATTTGTTTGGAAGTTTTTAAATTCTACCGGTTGGGTTCATTCACGGTAAAAATTTAATGTTTAACATTTTTTCCAAAGCTCTTAAAATTTTTTTTAGGGGGGGCTTTATCCCATTTTTAAAGTTTTTAGGGGTTTTTTTTTGGAAAAAGGGTCTTGGGGTTTTTCCTTTTTTTATTTTTTTTAAGAAACTAAAGGGGTGGAATTTTTAATATCAAAATTTTTTGTGCCAAGGGGTTTTTCCTTTTTTCCCTTTTTTTTACAGTTGATTTCCTTTTGGGGTTTAATTTTGGTTTTTTCCCCCTTGGAGGTTATTGGTTTGGAATAAGTTTTTTTTTTATTTTATTTATGTGGGGGGTTTTTTTTCCTTTTTCCCCCCCATTTTATTTGGGAAAAGTAAAGGGTTTTTTAAACCCATAATTTTGGGAAGGATCTTAAAATGATGTTTAATAAAGGGCCCGGGTTTTTTTGGGGTAAGCCCCTTTGATACTTTATTTAATTTATCAAATTCAAAAACAATAAAATCAAAACATAAAATACCATTTTTAAATTAAACCAAAAAACCATACACCAAAAACCTTCCCCAAAATTCAAAATCATCTCATTACCTCATTTATTCCCTTTTTTTTTTTTAAAACCCCCCAAAACTTTTTTCCCCTTTAAATCCCAAAAATTTTATTTCTAATATCTTAAAACCCCACCCCCCCCCCCCCCCCCAAAAAAAAATTTTAAAAAAACCCCAAAACCCCATTCCATTTAACCCCTTTCAAAAAATTTGGAAAGTTTTTTCTGACATACATCACACAACTTTTGGTTGACCTTGGGTTTATAAGCTGCATACCAGGCAGTTTGGTGGGGTGCCCATCTTTCAATCTACTTTCTGAAAACAGATGACATCAATTTTTGGGTTGCACTTTTGATGTAAGTCAGGCAACGCTTCCTGATGGAAGCAATGCCCCAATGAAAAGATTTGTTGTACCATTGTAGGGAGTTTTTACAATCTCCGCAAAATAAATGGTAAAATTTTGCTTGATCGTGTGCAGACATTTAAAGAGCAAATAGCATAGTTTGACGTCTTTATCTTCGGGACTTTTTTTTTAAGCATTTTTCGGCTCTTGGCACCCATTTTAAAAGGAAGTCTTGAGGCAAAGAGTCATGGCTTCTTTTCCAAAAAATTGCGAAAGTGAAGGGATTGCGCATTTTTGACATCATCACCATGCTAAAGAGCATCATCCTGATTACATATATTTATTAACTTGTCAGGATCTGTTCAAGTGCTAAATTTTTTTCGGGAAAATTTTTGTTATAATATGGGGAAAGGGTCGGGCGGACCCAAATCCCTCCCCGGAGGGGCACTTCTGGGTTATGCTTTTTTTAAACACCATCCCCTTTAACATTTCCATGGTTGCTTTAGTGTTCTCTTTTTATCTTCATTGCGGTGGGTTTTCCGTGCATCTGACCCATCTCCAATTTTCCAGGGGGGTTACCGTGTGGTGCCCGTCTGAGTTTAGTTGTGTGTTTTGGGGAGAAATGACAAATCATCCCATATTCAGGTGTACCCATAGGTATCTGAGTGGCAGCCCAGTAGTTCCATATGTCTGGGGGATGGTAGCTCCCCAGCGGGTGTGTGTGTGGCTTTGGTATCCCCGATCATTTGCAGTGAGGTGGGGTTCTGCACCTTTGCGAGGTTCGTCTCAATCGGCTGTGGTAGTTTGGGATGGCCTCCCTCTTTACCTTAAAGGTGTTTAGGTTTAATCAAAGGGTTGTTTGGGTTCTGATGCAGTCCTTGTGGGAAACTGTAACCCCAACTTTTTTACAGTTAATACACTTAAATTTGGCTGAGGGCCTCTGTGCATTCTTGGGGGAATGTTTCCCGCACACTTCCACCCAAGAATGAGTATTCCACGTTACTGCAACATGGCCATAGTGTGGCATTTGTAAAAACCTACGTTTGGGGTGGGTAAAATTCGATTTTTGGGGAAACGAAACCATGCCCCCAGATACCGGGGGGGGGCACAGGACCCCCCCAACGGCAAAATTTTGGGGATTTTCCTTTAAAGTCTTTTGGCTTGTGATATGCTCACTGAGAGTCAAATGGGGGGTCCATGCAGAGAGGGTACCCAAAAGTTTATATATGCCCATTTTTTAAAGTGGTAAAGTGTCTGTTGGGGGCCCGGAGCATTAAATCCCCAAAAGGTGACAAATAGATCATTGATCAGTTCTGTTTTTGTTCCACAAAAAAAAAAATTTGTGTGTTTTTTCCAAAATTGGATCCTTAGTTAGGAGTTTTTTACAGCTTCCATTACCCATGCACATTTAGCAGGCAGGGGGGTTTTGTCGGGGAAAGTTAGTTAACACTTTTTCCCAAAAACTTTCTTGCGCCTCTGTCCCACCAAGGGATGTTAGTGTCACTTGTATACGGTAAAGGATTGATACGTCGACCTCGGGCCCTTTCTCACTTTTTCTTTTTTTTACTTTTAAAGGTCGAAAGCTTTTCTTTTCCCCATTTACCTGCAGAAATAGGTTCCCTTTTAAAGTTGCCCCGTTTGCCCTGATGATTCTGGTGTAAGACTCACAAACAAGAATTCCTCGCTTTTATTTTGCAAGAGCAAAAAAATCACACAAAATCAAAGTCCAAAAAGACACAAGACACAATGCCAAGTTCAATGAAAACCCCCCAACCAACTCAACCCCCACCCCCCTCAATACGACACACACCCCACCAAAAACACCTCAGAGACCTCTTTTATGGTTTAAAATATGGGACTATAAATATAATGGTGGGAAGGCGAGGGTTTTTCCCTTATCCAAAAACGAGAAAGAAGGGAAGAGAGGGACAAAGTAGGTAATATTTACATAAAATTAGAATTTTTGAATACTCACATTAAAAAAAGGGTTAAATTCAATATAAAATTCCCCTTGAGTTAGTTCAGGCACTGCCACCTAATTTTTCCCCCCCTTTAAATAATAAAATAGCAAAACCCCAATGAAAGCTGAAGACAACCTTTACCCCAAACCCTGATTGTAAACGTATTACTAAAAAAAACAAACAAAAAAAAAAAATAGGTAATGTTCAATACAAAGAGAAAATACTTGGTTGATTCCCCGGTCCTCCCGGGTAACTAAAAGTTACTATGTTATACATGTATGCAAGCAAAGTGTGCAGCTGTAGATGATGAACAGTACCCAAAAAATCTCCTTCACCGCGTTACTATGTTACAAGTGTTACCAAGTACCCAAGTGTACACTTTATCACTTAGAACACTTGTGTTTATGTAAATTAGGGGAGAGTGGTACCCGCTGGCTGTTTTTTAAAACACCAACTTCTCAAGGTCCAACTAGGCCCCGCTTCTGGAGAGGTACCGCGTTTTAATGTGTTTTATTATGTGTCGTGCGTGTCTGCGTCATTAAATTGGGTGTTCAGAAGTTAAACACTACAATCCAGTTTATCAAATAGTCTAAACAATTTACACAATGTATAATAAAAGATAATGTTGCAAATTGTTACTATTACAATTTAAAAGGCGCTAAAACCCCCCCCCTAATGAGATGGGAAGGAAAACAAAATGTTAAAAGCTGCTCTTGCTTAACCAAATTTAAAGGTAACCCAATTACGAAGTAAGAAAGTATTAGAAAGTGAACATTTCAGCAGTAAGCTTGTTCACAGAAAAAAACAAAAAATTGTTAAACTCACACCCCGATCACCACTGCAATTTGAAATATTTTGGGAAATTTTGCAGTAAAGTTTCAGTCTGAACAAAAAGTATTATAAAAAACGCAATGCATAGGCAAGCAATTTAATTATGTAAACCCTTTTTAGTTCATTACAAAAGAGCAGAGTGTATTTCACTGATTTTTCAAATGAAAGGAGTCATTACACTGAAGCACCTTGAGCCTTTTAAAGTCTAAAACAGGCTTACAAATGCAATTAAATGTTGGGGAAAGCACACTTAACATTCTACACAAGTATGAAGATGAATGTTCACTGTGTACAAACCAATCACCCCAAAAATTACTTTGTTTATAAGTGAAACCCCGGGATGTCCCACTTAAAAAGTTTTACTGCAAGCTCGTTTTAAAAAGTTTTTTAAGCCCCTAGAGGAAACACTGGTTGCCAGCAGCATGTAGAACGTAAATGACTGCTGGGCCCTTTGGAAGCTATACTGCAGGGTGCCTTAGCTTTTTCTGGCTCCTTTTAGTGTGCTTTAAGTTGCTTGACTGTGCTTTCTAAGCCCCTGCAACCACCGGATATTTGTGTAGCAGGCAGGTAGGCACACAGGAACAATTTTGTAAAATGAGTGGAGTGCGGACAGAGGAACGGGGACTCAAATAAATTTTGTGGCTGGGAAAAACCCCCTCTGACCATAATAAATAGGGCAATGGCTGAGTTCCAAATCGGGAAAGGGGAAAAGGGGCAGGAAAGGATTTCACCTCGCTAGACAAGGCAATATGGGTGTAGTGGCCTGAGGTCGCAGTGCAATTTTTAAAATCATTTATGGGCCCATAGTGTCTCGAGAGTTACCAACCCCGTATACTTGTTAATTACTCCAAACCCCCAAACACTTAACAATCTAGCACACTGTTTGGGAAAGACAACAAATTTTTACTACTAAAAACAGTTCTCACAAAACCCAAGGTCGGCCGGGAACACTGTAGAAAATTCACAAAAGGGATTCTGGGGTTCAGAATGCTTTTCCTTCATGGCTTCACTTTGGCCCTTCACTGGCTGGCTTGGGGCGCGTTTGGCCCGGGTCAGCTAAACTCGCCCCTTTTCCCATATTAGATATGGGCGAGAGTTTTAAAGGGATACCGTGAAAGGTTTTAAAACATTCACCTCCTAGACACACGCATTTTGGGTGTAAGTGGCTTGCGGGTCTTTTATCCTTTTTAAGGTCACCCCGCGGCCGACATTCCTCCTCATTTTAAGCCACGTAGGTATGGTGGTAGAAAAGTCCTAAGTAAAGGGAATCCACTCATGAAAAGTTTCAAAAATCTGAAGCACTTGCGGAACTCACATTTTCGGTACCAGCGGAGCAGCAAAATACACCTCAACCGCCCTTGAAGGGCAAAGGCCCCGAGTTTAAGGCGGAGAGTTGGGGATACAGGAGAACCCGCGGGAAATTTTAGCAGCCATTTTGCTTTTCTTCAATATCAAAGGGGCGAAAATTCGGGAGGGGAGCAGGCCTCGTCAAGGTCACTGACGAAAGACTTTTCAAGAGTTACCAAACACTGCAATATCGTACAAATAGTTCTCAACCTTGAGAAAACTAGACACGTGTCTTGGAGTGAAAAACAATTTTCAGTGGTGGACACCTGGGTTACCCAAACCCCGTAGGCTGCACACTTTCTTATTCCCAGGTTGGTAAAGCAAGAGTTTTGAGCAATTTTGGCTCTCTGAAAGAAATTGAGAGCATCAATAACTCGGCTTCACCTTTTTAAAACAGAAAAGTTTTACCTACTCCTTGTCCCCAAATGCGTCTGTACTAAGGTTGACACATTTAAATTTTAACTGATTCCGTATCCAAAATGCTCTCAACCTTAAGTATAAAATTTTGGCTGCTCTGTAGAACCAGACACGGGTATGGTAAGATTGTGGACAGAGGAGTCAGAGTGCACATTCTGTGGATTCGATCTCACATTGGTCTTCAGATGCATGATAGAACTGATGAAATGGCTAAGTTGTATGCTTTCAAAGAGGGGGTAGTTTACAATCCTGGCTTGTCAGGTAGCAGTTTGAGAACAATAATACGAAAAGAACTTCAACTGAATTTTATTGACTTAAGACACAGGGAGATTGACACAAGTCAGTCCATCCATCATCATTCTATCATGAAGGAGGAGCCGCATGTCTATGGTGCATCCAACAAAAGAAGTCGACTCTTGGATGTCAATATCTTTGGCAGGTAAAATCACCACCATCAGATGTAGACTAAACGAAATGTAAACTTTGCCAGATGGACTATTGTCACACCCTGCATCATTATGTACTGGAGTGCGACACAGCTAATGAATTTAAAGACAACTCACTCAGAAATGTTCAAGATATGTCAGAGTATTTTATCCACAGTGGTATATTACAGACCATTCTGGAAAAATACCCAGACTTTGCTCCCTATAAATAAAGCATTACTACGTGTGTGTGTACTTACCTAATTGTGGTTGCAGGGGTCGAGACTCAGCTCCTAGCCCCGCCTCTTCACTGATCACTGCTTGGTCCTCTCTCTCTCTCTCTCTCTCTCTCTCTCTCTCTCTCTCTCTCTCTCTCCCCTCTCTCTCTCTCTCTTTTCTCTCTCTCTCTCTCTCTCTCTCTGCTCCCTGAGCTTTGTCAAATCTCGTCTTAAAGCTATGTATGGTTCCTGCCTCCACTACATCAGTTGCTAGACTATTCCACTTCCTGACTACTCTATGACTGAAGAAGTACTTCCTAACATCCCTTTGACTCGTCTGAGTCTTCAGCTTCCAATTGTGACCCCTTGTTTCTGTCCCCTCTCTGGAACATCCTGTCTCTGTCCACCTTATCTATTCCACGCAGTATTTTGTAAGTCGTTATCATGTCTCCCCTGACCCTCCTGTCCTCCAGTGTCGTCAGGCCAATTTCCGTCAATCTTTCTTCGTAGGGCATTCCCCTGAGCTCCGGAACTAACCTTGTTGCAAATCTTTCAACTTCTCTAATTTCTTGACGTGTTTGACCAGGTGTAGGTTCCAAACTGGTGCTGCATACTCCACTATGGGCCTGATGTACACAGTGTACAGAGTCTTGAACGATTTCTTACTAAGGTAACGGAACGCTATTCTCGGGATTGCCAGGCGCCCATATGCTGCAGCAGTTATCTGGTTAATGTGTGCTTCCGGTGACGTGTTCTGTGTTATGCTCACCCTAAGGTCTTTCTCCTTGAGTGAGGCTTGCAATCTTTGGCCACCTAGCCTATACTCTGTCTGCGGTCTTCTTTGTCTTTCCCCAATCTTCATGGCTTTGCATTTGGCGGGGATGAATTCGAGAAGCCAGTTGCTAGACCACGTGTTCAGCCTGTCCAGTTCTCTTTGTACCTCTGCCTGATCCTCATCTGATTTAATTCTTTTCATTACATCACATCATTACATCGTCTGCGAACAGGGACACTTCTGAGTCTTTCCCTTCCAACATGTCATTCACATATACGAAAAATAGCACTGATCCTAGGACTGACCCCTGTGGGATCCCTCTCGTCACAGGCGCCCACTGTGATACCTCATCACGTACTATGATTCGTTGTTGTCTCCCTGTCAGGTATTCTCTGATCCATTGCAGTGCCCTGCCTGTTATATGCGCCTGATCCTCCAGCTTCTGCAGTAATCTCATGTGATGAACTTTGTCAAAGGCTTTCCTGCAGTCCAGGAAAATGTAATCAACCCACCCCTCTCTCTCGTGTCTTACTTTTGTTGCCTTGTCATAAAACTCCAGAAGGTTTGTGGCACAGGATTTGCGTTCCATGAATCCGTGCTGGTTGTCGTTCATAATCTTGTTCCATTCCAGGTGCTCCATCACTTTCCTCCTGATAATCTTCTCCATGACTTTGCATACTATACACGTCGGTGACACTGGTCTGTAGTTTAATGCCTCATTTCTGTCTCCTTTTTAAAAATGGGGACTACATTTGCCGACTTCCATACCTCAGGTAGTTGCCCAGTTTCAAGGGATGTGTTGAAGATTGTGGTTAATGGGACACACAGCATCTCTGTTCCTTCTCTAAGAACCCACGGGGAGATGTCCGGTCCCATAGCCTTTGAAGTATCAAGGTCACTTAACAGCTTCTGCACCTCCTCCTCAGTTGTGTGTATGGTATCCAATGCTTTTTGGTACATTCCCTGTTGGTGTTCCCCTCTGTGCTGTCTTCCCAGAGCCCTTCCTATCTCTTCTGTGAATACTTCCTTGAATCTCGTGTTGAGCTCCTCACATACCTCTTGATCGTTTCTTGTGAGTTCCCCACCTTCTTTCCTCAGCCTGATCACTCGTGTGCACTCGTGTGTGTGTGTGTGTGTGTGTGTGTTAGTTACCATTTTGTCCTAGGCACATGTCGATTGGACACTAGGCCTGTTGTATATGTGTGTGCATGTGTGTGTGTGCATGTGTGTATGTGTGTATGTGTGTGTGTGTGCGTGTTGGTGTGTGTGTGTGTGCGCGCGCGCGCGCGTTGGTGTGTGTGTGTGTGTGTGTGTGTGTGTGTGTGTGTGTGTGTGTGTGTGTGTGTACTCACTTAGTTGCGGTTGCAGGGGTCGATTCATAGCTCCTGGCCCCTCCTCTTCACTGGTGGACACTAATTCACTCTCTCCCTGCTCCATGAGCCTTATCATACCTCTTCTTAAAGCTATGTATGGATTGTGCTTCCACTATTTCACTCTCCAAATTATTCCACTTCCTGACAACTCTAATGTTAAAGAAGTACTTCCTAACATCCTTATGACGCATCTGGGTTTTCAGTTTCCAATTGTGGCCCCTTGCTCTTGTATCCCATCTCTGAAATATTCGAGCTCTGTCCACTTTGTCAATTCCTCTCAGTATTTTATTCGTTATCATGGCCTCCCTATCTCTCCTATCCTCTAGTGTCATCAGGTTGAGTTCCCTTAACCTCTCCTCATAAGACATACCTTTAAGTTCTGGGACTAACCGTGTTGCAAATTTTTGCACTTTCTCCAATTTCGTGACGTGTTTCACTAGGTGATGGTTCCATACTAGTGCTGCATACTCCAGTATAGGCCTGACGTACACAGTGTACTATGTTGTGAATGACTCCTTACTCAGATGTCTAAATGCTAATCTCAGGTTTGCCAAGCGCCCATATGCTGCAGCAGTTATTTGATTGATGTGTGCCTCAGGGGACATGTTTGTTATAATGCTTACCCCAAGATCCTTTTCTTTAAGTGACGTTTGCAACCTTTGATTCCCTAACCTGTATGCCATCTGCGGTTTTGTGCCCTTCCCCAATCTTCATGACCTTACACTTACTGGGGTTAAACTCCAGGAGCCACTTGTCGAACCAGACTTGTTGTCTGTCCATATCCCCTTGTAACTAACTGATCCCTCTCCCCCTTGCATTCTCCTCATCAATTTCACATCATTAGCGAACCGTGCACTTCTGAATCTATTTCTTCCATCATGTCATTCACGTAAAAAGAAACAGCACCGGGCCTAGGACTGATCCTTGTGGAAAACCCCACTCGATACATGTGCCCACTCTGATACTTCATCACTTACCAACACTCGTTGTTTCCTTCCTGTCAGGTATTCCCTGATCCATTGCAGTACTTTCCCTATTATTCCTGCCTCTCCTCTAATTTTTGCACCAGTCTCTTGTGTGGTACTGTGTCAAAAGCCTTCTTGCGTTCCAAACAGATGCAATTTACTAATCCCCTTCTCTCTCCTGTCTTTCTTCTGTTACCTTATCGTAGAACTCAAGTAGATCTGTGACACAGGATTTCTCATCTCTGAAGCCATGCTGATTATCATGTATTTAGCCCAATCTGCTCCAACTTATAATCTTTTCCATGACTTTACATACTATACAAGCCAGTGACATTGGGCTGTAGTTTAACGCTGCCTGTCTGTCTCCTTTCTTAAAAGTTGGAACTACATTTGCTGTCTTCCACGCCCCAAGCAATTGCTGTTTCGATAGTTTTTACTGAAGATTGCTGCTAGCGGCACACCACAATTCCTCTGCTCCCTTTCTCAGTACCATGGAGATTTTGTTCTCTAGGCCCACCGCCTTTGAGGTATCTAGTTCACCTAGCATTTCTTCACCTCTACCTTGGTTTGTGTATTGTGTCCAGCAGTGGCATCGTATGGGGGGGGGGGTTGTTGGTGTGCCGAGGTGGCGGTGCCCAGGTGACACCATCAAGGGGGTGACACCTTTAAAGCCTCTAAATTTAGAAAGTGACACTAATGCCCAAAAACAGTGCTACAGCAACATAAGGAAAAAAAATTTCGGGTTTCTATATAGCCTATTATATGATTACAGAGTATAAATAGGGCCCATATAGGGAAAATCATTAATTTTAATGTGATAGATGATTTTGCAGGATTGAAGGCAAGGAAATGTAAGATCAAATTCACTGAGATGTTACCTGTACTCAAGGTCAAATCGGAACTCCTGTTTCTCTGATATTGCAATGTTTTACTTTACTTTTCATTTTTTTTTTTTTTTGCATTGTTGAACATGATAAATGAAAGGGTCTATTTTCCTGTACTCAAAGTGGTATTTGAGTTTATGTTTCCTTAATTTACTACAATTATTTAATCATTAATCAAGTTGAGAAGTATTCTCCTGTTCAGTTTATGGCCCTTTAACATTCTCATTGCCAAACATTAGTCACTGGTTATGCAGTAGTGGACGTAACTGGAATTTACTCCCCCCATCCCCCGCCCTTGGATTCATGGGGGTGGGCACCAAAGATGCCGTCCCAGGTGATTACCCATTCCAAACTAAACCCTTTCCCCCATTTCCCCCCAAACTACTTCTTAAATCACAACCAAAACTTCGCCTTGAAGCCAAACATGAGGCCTTAAGCTGTATTGATAACTTAGTCACACAGCACATACTCTCGCAAATTATTTACGTTGATGGTACTGTTCACCAATTTCCCCTGGTGCAGCTGGGAGTGCTGCTGTTGTCGACGAGTGATGGCTTCTTAAGAAAATTGGGGCACGCATCAATAATTGGGCCTCTACCCTTCAGACAGAAAATGTTTCCATATCCTTTCACTGAAATGCATCTATGTATCAAAGATTGACAATGTAATGATTCTCTGTCATCCATAAATGCTCTCAAAATCATTAAGCAAAATTGTGGGATGTTGTGTCGAAGCCAGACCGGGATGGTGGGTTTGGGGGGTGGATCAAGTGCACATGCTGTGGATTCCATTCCATTGGGCTTCAATGCATTAGAAAGTAAATTGGTAAGCTGTA
>NW_026506717.1:0-42691 GCF_026875155.1 Cherax quadricarinatus
AAGTAAATTTCAAGTGAGATGTACAGCTGAAGTAAAATGCATAAAGATAGGGGCTACATTAAGCATCTAAGGCCAAAGGCTTTCCCATAGTTATTTGAGAATATCAAAATTGTTAATAGGGACCCCTTTCCCTCTGCTTTCATCTTCCTATAACTGGTAGAGATCAGTGCCTATGCTACAAAGCTGTATGAGCCTTATTGTTTGTATTATTTCACAACTAAGGCATATGGACCTTATGAAAAAAAAAGAAACTAGTTTTCCTGAAAAATGCGCCATCCATACATCTTGTACAAGGTAAACACAAAAAGTTACCTTTGACTCGGTAGTGTGTTTGGCGTCTGCTGGGTATTATATTTTGGATAAATGTTCACAGACGGTAATGGCAAAAAAACCCTCCGTGAGAGGGCAGTCACATCCATGGTGAAACTCTGCCGTAGCCCACCCTCCATATGTCAGGACCCCTGCATAAGGTTAGTTCCAAACCTAGTAACAGAAAGGCATAAAACATAATAAGGCATGTCAAATCAAACAGCGGTTGTTGCAATCCGACAAACACTTAATTTCCTGCAGTCCTGCCACACACTGCCCTCATAGTCTGGTCAGCCAGCAACTCATAACATGATGGAGTGTTGTGATGCCTGTGATGCACCAAGGTTCCATCTGTCTCAGTGGATGGATGCTTTGAGGTAATTGCTGTAAGGCAATGTGCAGGTGGGCACCATGTTTCCTGCACGGCGGACAGCTTCAGGGGACCCTTGCTGGGCTCCACCCGTGCACGGTTGGTGTACCCGGGTCTGTGGGTAATGTGCAAAATTACTGTACTATGACTCCATTAAGTTTTATATTTTGTGTTAGGTAGGAGGTCAATGAAAGACAATGGTTTTGGGGACTGACAGGCTGTTAATTGTGTGAGAAGGGTCAATATTTAGTGAAGGGATTCAGGGAAAAACGGTTTATTTTTTATATTGCCGGAAATGGTCTGGAAATGGGGAAAATACAATGCCTGCACTTTAAAGGGAGGGGTTTGGGATATGGCAGTTTGGAGGCGATATGTTCATGTATTTTATACGTATTGCTTCTAAACTGTTGTAATTCTGAGAACCTCTGCATTAAACAAATGATTGTGTGTGAGTGAGGTGGAAACGTGTTGAAATGATGAAAAGTATTTTCTTTTAGGGTCACCCTGCTGCGGTAAGAGACGGCCCACTTGTTGAAGAAGAAAGAAGCTGCCCTGTAATTTATACTTGTAATGCTTTCATATGGAGTATATTAAAATATATATACACAAACTTGTTTTACCATATAGCATTTAAAATGTATTATATACGCTACAGCACAAAGGCATGATGTCATCACTTGCATTATAACTCCTGATGTTCAAATTGTTAGGTGTAGGTTTTAAAGTCCTCTGGGGTGTGGTTCTGAGAGTTTTCATCCAGTGGCGATAGCGGAAGTTGTGTACCCCCATCTTGATTTCACTGGTGTTTCATCCCGTGTTTAGTCTTACTTCCATTCCCAAATGGTAACTAGCTGCTTGGTCTGTTGCAGTCCAATAAAGTCAAAGGGCATTTTCCTTTTTTATTAAAATATACATGTTACACCATTGCCCGCTGCATGAAAACATTTAAATGTGGGCACAGGTAATATGATTGTCTAAATATCCATGTGGGACCACCTGGGAGAACACTTTAGTGTTAAAATACGATGATAGTTAAAAATATTATAATGACTGTATTATGTCTTACCGCATGGAGTATGTGTGGGAGGGTGGAGTGGTATTAGCTTGAAGTGTTGTTATGGGTCCATTAGAGGTCAGTGATGGACAGGAAAGTTCCATGCTCGGCTCAACAGCGCCAGGTACTGTCACCTGTCAGCAGGTGATCATTGCTTCACACAAAACATTACTTGGGGAATATAATTTTTAAATCAGCTAATTCTTTCTTTTACATGTTATTTAAGTTTAATTCTTGTATGGATGTGCTTAGCTTGCTGAGAGAACAGGCTCTTGATTCAAAGGAATACAGAATATACTTTTACCCTTCCTCAAATCTAAGCTGGATACCCCTCATACCTCCCATTCCCCCACGAAACCATACGACTCGCGTTTAGCTGCTGTTCCCTATTATAATATATGTTGCATTTGTTGTAATTAAATATGATTAAATAATAAGTTACTTTCAGCAAGCAAATTATTTGTGCCACAAATGGACCGTTTGTGCAAATTCTTCACTTGGACAAATTGGAGGTTGTTGGGCTGTGTGCAACTTGTGTGAAGACATGAAGGGAGGTATGATGTGGACATTCAATATGCTAAATCGGTGGTCCAATTAACGGGGTGCTGATGGGCTACCTTGAATGACAAAATAAAAAAAGGAAGAGATCAACAATTTAATAATTAATATACTTTTAAAGAATGTTTAATATTAAATCTTCATTAGAGAATTAAAAATTATGGTAAAAAGCTACCAAAAACATCTACTCTTAAGTCACTGATGTTTGACTTATGAAGCACCAGTTTATAAGTCAAACTCCACTATATTGAATTATATAAGAGTCAACAATTATCATGCATATTTCTTTCTTCTATCCAATAACGTGTATACGAGTAAAGATCAAGGGGCTTAGTAACCCCATTTTCCTGTATATACTATTAAATTTAAAAAGAAACACGTTTGTTCTTGTGGGTACAGCCGATGGCATTGAAGATGAGTGTAAAAGGAACAAGTAACACTTATATATGTTAGAGAGGACAGAGATACATACAGTATAGCTCAACGTTGCAGCATCTTCTGTGGTCCATGTCAGCCAAGAAAGTCAGTGGAACAGCAATGGAAGAGAAAGGACACAATTCTGGGCTGCACTACTTCTAAGCTCTCTCCAGTGTTATCCATTATTACTACTTCCATATTTTCACATTTCACAGTCAGGCCGAGGGATGTGCGAAGGTTTAAACCAAAGGTATCCTGAGGGAGAAGAATGCACAATCTTTGTCTTATAGAAAGTTATAACAACAACTTTTTTTTTTATGGTTTTATCTGAAAGGAGAAAATTACAGTACATTCATTTTTAAGTGTTCATTGCAGGATAGCAAATTTTGGCTCTTTTTTGGGCTCAGCCTCTTCAAGATGCCAAGATTTTATTTCATATCTTCTGTATAGGCCCTTGTGGTTAGAGCTTCTGTTTGGATGTATAATAATAATAATTAATTTTCATATTTCTGTAGTCTTCCTTACATAACGAAAATTTTACTTTGCTAGATTTAATGTTGTGACATTCTTATAATAGTTAATAAATATAAAGATTTAAGACCATAAATCTTGGTATTTTATTTTCTGGTATTATTTATCACTTTGTGTAAAAGGCAGGCAGTGTTTCCGGAACAGCGTCGTTAAGGGGGGCATTTTACTCATCTTGGTAGTATTTTTACTGCTGAAAATTGCCGTCCTATAGCCATTCCTTGCAGAATTATCCGTATCGCATCTATGCCTGTGTCATCATTTGTGGTTGTCTCAGAATACCTTTAGCGCTTTACAGGCTATACAGAAAATTTGATACTCTCCACCCATTAGTCCTCTGTATCCAACGTTGGCTTACACCGCATCTTTACCAAGCATAAAGATTTGTTTTTTTGTTGGGTCCCTTTGGTCATGTGTCGTAACAGGGGCAATGGAAAACAGACAGGACACTGCTGCGCGGTCAGGCAGTACATGACCCTACAGTTTTCATATAGATGGTATTCCCCATTTTTACGGGGATAATTTTGCTGACCAATATCTTCCCACCTTACAAAACCATTGGCAACATCAAAACGTTGGTTCTTCCTATGCTTCAGTAACAAACTTAATATATTAAACCGAAGGTATAGGTTACCGTGGCCGTTCTTCTTATCACCTGTGTCGAGGTTGGGAGGACTACTCATCTCCCGTCTTCGCATTGGCCATACTCGTCTTACTCATTGGATATTCGTGGAGAGGCGCCCTGCTCCTCTGTGGAGAATTGCCCAGGCTCCATTATCCAACGTCGCACATTTCTGTTGGGACTGCCCACTTTTCAAACGAGCACGCAGAATTTACCTCCGTCATCGTCTTCGCCTCCGCTTGCTCTCTTCTTTACCTTCCTTCTCGCTGATGAGGCCACCTTTCATCGGGACTTCTCTCATGGTTTTTGACAACAACTGACTTTACTTCAAAATTCTGATACCTTCAGCCCTTTCTACCTCAAACTCATTGCCTACCTCTCCACGTACTATCTCGTGCCCCCGTGTTTTTCTGTACCTACTGATCAATCTCCTCCTCCCTTCTGCCGCCCAATACTCACTTCTTCTCTATCCTGCAGCGTGTATTAAGCCTTGTGGCTTAGTGATTCTTTTTGATTATATAATTAATAATTTGTATAAAAGCATATAATAATGCCACATCTTTAAATCTTCTACAGAACAGGATTAATATTATATACAGGTGGACCCTCCGCATAACGAATTACCTGGAATGCAACCAATTATGTAAGTGTATTTATGCTAAGTGCGTTTGTACATGTTTGTTTTGGGGGTCTGAAAATGGAATAATATTTTTATACTTCACAATATTCCTTCATGAGGAACAAATTCGGGCTGTACCTGGCACATGAAAACATAACTTCTGGATGCGTGAAAAAATATCGTTACACGGGGGTCCACTGTATTCTTAATTAAGAAAAGTTTTTTTCTTGAATTTTTTTTTTTTTTTTTTTTTACCTTTGAAATATGCCAGCTTCAACTGTGTATGTTGAGCACCACGGCTGATGCATTCCAGCTAAGAGTCCATCACGTACGACCCAAAAATATGCCGTGGGTCTCTGACCACCTTAGGGAGAGGGAAAGGGACCACTAACACTAGTCTTGCTGCAGGGGATGAAATCCACCTTGTCCAGGCGCCAAGCACTACCTGGCTCGCACTATAACGACCTTTTTTTGTATCCTGTGGAAACATGCTGCTCTTATCCATCCAATGGTTTAACAATAGAATTTAGAGCGCCTAAAAATAAAAAATTAATTCAGAAATGGATTTAATCAAATAATTTTTCATTGCAGGTCTTGCAATCTACTCTTCTGTTCAGATACCAATTTGTATCACTCGCACAGGGAATAAGAAACGAACTGACCTTGGCTCTTGAATGCTGGTACTATTGACAAATAATTGAAGAAAGACACATGCGAGAGCAAAATGTTTTATTAAAAAGGATCCTCTTCTACCAACTTGTAAGCATTTGCTATTGTCCTTTCAACGAAGCTACCATGAATACAAAGAACTTTATAAATAGTCTGTTTGCCCATAGATTAAGTTCCCAGATAAGACAGGCATATGGTGCAAAAAAATTTACTTGATACCTTACCATACATGTCCACCTCGGTACTGTATATACAGTTAATTATGATCCTGCGGGAAAAGAATCTGTAGGATTCCAGTGAAAATAAATCATACTGATTTTCTTTCTTTAAACTGACCTAGGGTTAATAATCTTTAGTCATCCTCATTGATTTAGTGTGAAAAAGAATACTTATGTAAAAAAAAAAAGAATTTTTTTTTTTCAAAAGTCAGCCCGTCTCCCCACAGAGGGCAAGGCGTGACCAAAAAGAAAGAAAATCCTCAAAAAAAGAAAAATACTTTCTTCATCATTTCAACACATTTCACCACACTCACACATTATCACTGTTTTTGCAGGGTGATCAGAATACAACAGTTTTAGAAAAGCATATACGTATAAAGATGCACAACATATCCCGCCAAACTGCCAATATCCCAAACGCCTCCTTTAACGTGACAGGGCATTGTACTTCCCCATTTCAAGGACTCAAGTCCAACGACTTATGAAAATACCGGTTTCCCTGAATCCATTCACTAAATATTACCTGCTCACACTCCAACAGATAGTCAGGTCACATTTTATACACATTCGTCTCCAATTCACTCCTATCTTAACACGCTCACGAACACTTGCTGGAAGGTTCCAAGCCCCTTGCCCGACAAAACCTCCTTTACCCCCTCTCTCCAAAACAATGAATTTTTTTTATTTTTCCACTTTAAATTTACATTCTAAAAGCTGTTTCCTACCTTAGTATATTTTAAGGCTTAGCCCTTCTATCAAGATCTACTACCCCCCACATTAGGATGTCAAAACACCAACAGTTAGCTAACACTATTTTACGGCTAACTGAACTTGGATACCAGTGTAAAGAATCATGCTCAACATTTACTGCCCCAGAATCAAACTTCGGCGTTCCTTTGTCATACCTTGGTGGAGAGGATGATGGTGTTTTGAGCCGTGGGCCTGATGATCACGTCGTCAGCAGTAAGCTTGTGTCTTTTGAGGTACTCCCTTTTATTATGTTAAGAATTTCCACTTGTAAAAGTCAACCCTGACTGTCTTCGTCGCTACAACAGGAGAAAATCAGATTAATCAGTTAATTTTTTATGACATCATCATTTGAATAAAAGTTCAATACATGGCTGGAAAACAATTGCCAAACTAACCATAAATTGTAAATGAAAAAACGACTTCATCCAACCTGAATGTCCCCTCACCTCACTCTGCCATGACCTAACACTTGTTTTTCTTCCTTTTTCTTCTTACTCAGGACCTAATAATGTATAGGTGGATAAATACTCTATTAGTGTGTCATTGTAAGACATCGTGAGCACACTGTTCCATATTTTTTACATGGGGGTATGTTGAAGCATAGCATAGTATTTTGGTTGTTCTTGATCAGTTACAGAAGCACTAACTAGAATATGATTGCTGTATTAGCCCTTGTGGCTAGCGATTTCTTTATTATCCTATAATATAATAATAACTAGAATATGAGAGATCATGGTGACACTGCAGCTAGTTTGATCGATAAAAAGAAGTGTTTTGTGTTACCTGAGAACTTTATGAGAGTTGGGAGCAAGTGATCAGCAGCAGAGGAAAGGGCTTTTGTCTTGTTGTATTCAGTTGGAGGGCTCTGTGAAGTGGGCTGAGTCATGGGGTTGATGCTGCTGGCTCTCCAAGTCCGTTGTGTCTGTATAGGCACACTACTGCGATCTGTCCTCTGTGATTGCTGCCCACTCCACACTTCTATGAAGTGACATGTCATTATTACAAAACACTGTATACAAATTAAGTATAGAAATTAAGGAGTAATAGCTTAATAAAGTCCTCAATATGTAAATAGAAAATAATGGTTAGTGGAGAACCAACTACTACTAAGACTCTTACATGTAATAAACAACCCAACTACTAACAAAATGCCAGGAATGTGGAGGAAGTATTCCTGTGGCAAGTCGGATGGTTAATTTGATCCAAAATTTCTGTTAAAGAAGGAAAAAAAAGTTGAGGTAACAATAGTACAGTACTGTATTTACACAGGCAACCAATGTTGAAGGATAAAGCTATGGCAGGAAATAAAGAGGGAATACAAATGTATAAAATTTCAAGGATGATGTGGGCCAGTAAAATAAAGATTTGGGTGTTTGAAAAGTGGTTTTAGTAAGGTGTTATGCACATGGAGAAGGAAAGTGTAGAGGAGAGAGAGATATTTGGAAATGTTGGAGTGAATGCGGGCGTGAGTTTTTGAATCATGTGTGAGAGTAATGGTGGGTTGGGGATCTCAATGCTAAAGTGGGTAAAAAATGTTATGGAGGGTGTAGTAGTAAATGAGGGGTGGCCAGGGGTAAAATGTAATGGGGAGCCCTTTAATTGAAGCTATGTGTAGAAAGAAATTTGGTAATATGTAATACTATGTTATGAAAAAGAGGATAAATAAATAATACAAGGTATGATGTGCACGTAAATGAAATAGTTTGTTATGATTTATGTAATTGGGGATAAAAAGGTTGATGGGTTAGGTCCTGGCTGTACTGTTTAATAGAGGGGCAACTGGATTATATCGGATCATTATTTTAGTTGTAAGCTACAGTTAGAGAAGACGGTAGTGGGAAAATGACGGAAAGGTCGGCAACAAAAGTAAAGAGGGGGTGAAAGTGATATTAAACTAAGGGAGGTTCCAGGAAGTTCGGGCGAGATAATAGGCGGACTATTGCAGAAAGGTGGGCTAGTGCAAAGATGAGTACGTGGGGGGGAGGTTGAAAGAGGGGTTTGGAATAGTTTTAAAAATGCAGTATTAGGAATGGTGGGGCAAAGTTTGTGGGTTTTATTGGGAGGGTGGGGCAGGAGGAAAGAGGAGTGATTGGTGGAATGATGAAGTAAAGGGTGTGATAAAGAGAAATAGGGTAGCTTAAGAGAGGTTTTTACAATGCAGAGTGTTATTAAAGAAAAGAGGCACGAGTATATGGAGAAGTAAAAAGTAATGGTGAAGAAGAGTGTGTGAAGAGAGTGCAAAAGTGGACGCAGATGAAAAGAGTGGGAGAGGCCACCGGGGGGGCACTGTCAAGAATATTTTAGATGAAAATAAGAAAAAATTTTTGGAGTGAGTTTTGAACAAGTTAAGAAAGCCCTAGGGAAAGTATGGATCATCCCCTTGTCCATAAAAAAACAGAGTAGGGGAGTTAGTGAGATAGGGGAGAGGGAGGTATTAGGTAGCATGGCAAGAAATATTTTGAGGAATCTTTTAAATGTTGAGGAAAGGAAAGGGAGCGGTAATTTCAATGCACTGGCCAGGGGAGGCTTATACCATCTTTTAGGAAAATGAAGAAGAGCAGAATTGTTAAGTGTGGTGTAGGTACATGAGCATTTCGTAGAAGGCTCTAGGGGGGTAAAGTAAGCAGCTGGAACTGATGTGATCATGGACAAATGTTAAAGCTGGGGGGGAGATACTGTTGAGTGGGTTGGTTACTTTTGTTTAATAATTGTATGAAAGAGGGGAAGGTACCTAGGGATTGGCAGGAGAGGCATGCTATTAGTCCCCTTTATATAAAGGGGAAAGGGGCGACAAAAGAAGATGGTTAAAAATTTAGAGGAATAAAGTTTCTGAGTTATACAGGAAAAGCTATACGGTAGAGTTATAATTGAAAGAATTAGAGTTAAGACAGAATGTAGAATTGCGCGAGGAGCCAAGGAGGCTTCAGGAAGTGGGCCAGGGGATGTGTAGAATTCAACGTGTTTACATTGATGCATATATGATGAAACAGTATTTTAGATAAAGGTAGGGAAGTTTTTTTTGCTATTTATGGATTTAGAAAAGCTTTGATTTAGAGTGGATAGAGGAAGCAACGATGGCAGATGTTGCAAGTATATGGAATAGGTGGTAATTTACTTAAATGAACTGGTAAAAGGAGCTTTTATGAGGATAGTGAGGGGGGTGGCTAGGTTAGGGTGTGTAGAAGAGAGGGTGAATACGTCCTGGTAAAAGTAGGTCCTTAGACAGGGTGTGTAAATGTCCACCATGGTTGTTAATACTATTTATAGATGGGGTTGTAAAAGAAGTAAAATGCTAGGTTGTTCGGGAGAGGGGTGGGAAAAATTATGGGGGGAATCAAATTTAAATAGGGAATTGGTCACAGTTACTTTTTGTGCAGATGATACGGTGCTTATGGGAGATTCTAAAGAAAAAATTGCAAAGGCTTAGTGGATGAGTTTGAGAATGTGTGTAAGGTAGAAAGTTGAAAGTGAAAATTAGAAATGAGTACTAATGGTGATGAGGGGTATCAAATGATTTTAGATAAAGAAAAAAATTGGATAGAAAATTGGGCGAGGGAGGGAGTATGGAAGGAGTGAATGTTTCTCAGATACTTGGGGAGTTTGAAGTGTAGGCGGCATGGATTTTTGAGGATGAGGTTAATCATAGAAAATTGATGAGGGAAAAAAAAAAGGCGAGTGGTGCGTTGAGGTATATGTGGACAGTCAAAAAACGTCTAATCTATGGTAAGGCAAAGAATGGGGAATGTATGAAAGTATAGTAGTACCAACACTCATTATATGGATGTGATAGCTTTGGTTGTAAATGAGCAGTGAGGAGACGGGTTGGAGGCAGTGGAGTCATGTCTGTCTAAGGGCATTTGTGTTGGTGTAAAATATTATGCAGAAAATTCGGAGTGTGGAATTAGGCAGAAGGTGTGGAGTTAATAAAAAGCATTAGTCAGAGGGCAGAAGAGGGGTTGTTGAGGTTGGTTTTGGTCATTTAGAGAGGAATGGAATCAAAGTAGAATGTATGGAAAGGCATATAAATTATAGGGGAAGGAAAAGTGGGGTAGGAGTCGTCCTCGAAAGGGTTGAAAGAGGGGGTAAAGGAGAGTTTTGTGGGCGACGGGTCTTGGACTTCCAGGAAGCGTGCATGAGGCGTGTTAGAAGGAGTGGAATGGAGACGAATATACTTGGGACCTGATGATCTGTTGGAGTGTGAGCTGGGTAATTAGCTAATATTTAGTGAAGGGATTAAGGGATAAACGGTATTTTCATATAGATTGGGACTTGAGTCCTGGGAAATGGGAAGTACATGCCTGGCACTTTAAATAGGAGGGGTTTTGGGTATATTGGCAGTTTTGGAGGGATATGTTGTGTATCTTTATATTTTTATGCTTTGCTTCCTAATCTGTTTGTATTCTGAGCACCTCTGCAAAAAGCAGTGATAATGTGAGAGGTGTGGTGGAAAAAAAAAATAAGTGTTGAATGATGATGAGAGTATTTTTCTTTTTGGGGATGTTTCTTTCTTTTTTGGGTCACCCAAGCCTCGGTGGGAGACGACCGACTTGTTGAAAAAAAAAAAAAAAAAAAAAACTCTATTACAAGAAGTAATAGTATTGGGATGGATGTTTTCCTCGGTGTACTAACCTATTTGTAATTGCAGAGGTCAGTTCTTCAGAACCTGGCCCTGCCTCTTAACTTTGCCACTCTCAGATTCACTACCTCAAGGAAAAAAATAACTCTAGTGGTACCTAATCTTCAAACTATATATGGAGGTCTGCCTCCCTCACTTCCTCACTAAGAATCATTCTACTTCCTGGCCCACTCTGGGACTGAAGAATACTCTAAAACATCCCATGTGGATCATCTGTTGCATTTTAACTTTCAATGTGTCCCTGATTCCTGGCTTCTCAAATTCTCAAACAAACTTATCCCTGTCTACCATATCAATTTTTCCTGAGTGTTTTGTCTAGTTGTTATCATGTCTTATCCCCCGGTTTTCTTCTGTCTCAAATTTCATGTCTCTGGAACAATGTCATGTGCATGCATGTATGGATGTATGCTTGTTTACCCCTTCACCATATGTAATTGATTATGAACAAAATAAAATAAATGCAAAAAGCAACAGAGGCAGTACTATCTGTGTACCATAGCGAGGATGAGACTTGCTGCCAGATGGTTGCGATGAGCCAGTGGAAAAACAACCGTTTTGCGGTTCTTTACTACTTGTTTGACACTCATATTATATCGTTCTTCTTGAGAGTGCTGCAACATGAATTATATGGTTCCACAACTGTGAAAGAAAGATAAGAGTACAACAGCGACGGGAGAAAGTGTAAGAATGGAAGAGTTACCACAATGTTGTAACTAGGGCCCTACTTTTTTGATATTACATTAGTCTAATGATGTGACTGAATTGTGTGTGGTTTGATACTGACATGACACTAATGAGAAAATAAAGTGGTAGAATAAGATAAATTTCAGGAGCTTCTGGGACAGGATAGAAAAATAAACTGGCCAGATAAATGGGACTTCCTTTTTGGGACACCCTGCCTCGGTGGGAGTACAGCAAGCATTTGAAAATAAAATGACTTAGGGTTTTAGCCCCAAGTATATGTAAGATAATGAAGGTAAATGGAGAAGGAAACAAGGCAAGGGAAGGGAGGTAATAAGGGTGGTGATAACATAACATGGGAAAAAAGTATAGCTCCATTCCTTGGATCATAAAGCACCTTTACAAGGATCAACCCTTCAGAGAGAGGAGTCTTGATGCTAAATGCGAGCTCTTGATCCAAGGGAATTGAACATATTGTCATTTTCCTTGGATCTATTGTTGCAGTATGACTCTATGGTTTAGATGCCCTTCTGACCATGATTATAATAACTCACCAACTTCAATACCACACTGAAGGGGAATAAACATATACTTAATAATTGGTAGGTATCAGTTGCCATTAATATGGTCTCACAAACTGGAATCATGTGTGTGTGTATTTTGTCTGAATTTTATACATTAACTTTTATTATGTTTACACAGCATTGAAGATTTTATAAGCGTGTATAAAAAATGTACATCTGTTTATGTTAAGGACATTGAAAAACTGTGAAGTAGAAATAAAATCAACTTTAACTGCCTGTAAAATAAAATTGTCTGTGTATCTTTCCCTTGAAATTATATATTATAGATGTTCGGATGTTTCAGAATTATTACAATATTAAAACTGTATTAGAAGGTATAATGGCTATCTAATGCAACTAAATTAATTAATGGTAAAAACTATTTTTTCCGCATTTGATTGTGGACAGTCTTGCAAAGAATATTAAACTTTTCATTGTAAAAACTTTTAACATAACTACATCATATGGCTAGTTTGCTAAGCCTGAAAGTTCCACCTTAACTTTGACTCGAGAAAAATGATGCGGCCTCTGACACCAACTTTAGAACCACCTACTTCAAAAAAAAATCCGGTCGCTTGGGCAATGAGCAGGTGGTGAGTCTGTAAGATCAACCTTCTTAAGAATTGAATAAAACAAAATTATTATATGAATAACTCTAAAATAAATTTTTCCTATTGTTGTCTATAAAATTTTACAAATTTCCAAATCCTTCCTCAGCAAAAATTTTTAGCCATTTTTAATATTTACTGTCCATTGTTCTTTGCCATGCTTGTGTATGTGCGATTAATGGTGTGGAGAAGAACTGACCAACAAGTCTCAAAACATTCTGAAAGAATGTAACATAATACAAAGAATGGCCAAAAAAAAAAAAAAAAATAGCTGAAAAAAATATTTCTCAAGCCAGCAAAGAATCTTAACCCTTGATTCACATCATGTATTAGCACTCATTCATCTTTGACAAATGCTGTTTTCTCACAGCAGCAATGAGGAGGCCACGCTGCCAGCCAATTTGAGGCACATGTAATGATTGTTCTGGTTCAACACAGAAACAGGTCAAGTAGTTCTAATGCTAAGTAAAGTGATGACATTGCCAAAAAGTTCACTGGTTGTATTTTCTTAAATAGTGAATCTGGAAGTATAAAATATTATAAATTCAGAATAATGTAATTCATAACCGATTGGACGGGATTACACAAGCATAGCTCTGATCCATAAGCTTAAAAATGTGTACAGTGATCACAGACTAGATGTGGAAAGCAGGGACTCTTCTCCCTGATGAAAACCTATCATCCATAAATTCAGTAATGTTGTATTTTTTGGGCCATCTCACCTCTCCAGGTCGTTGTTGGCCAGATAACACTTGGCAAGGTCGAGGTGAGTCTGAGCAGCCAGGAGACCACCCTTTCCTCCAGGAATTGGTCAGCTGGTCGTCAGTCCTGTAAAATGTTGCTGCCTTCTGGGGTTCACTTTGCGCCATGTAAAAACGTGGCCAAATCCTGGCCTATGAGACGGGCTGAGCGGATTCGGGGCAATGCTGCTTGTTATGTTTGATTATTGGCAACTCAGAAATAGATCCTGAAGAGGATTTAGTTATTTTGTTAAGATTAAGAATACAAAGTTAATTCCCTGCTAAAAAAAATTCAGCTTGAAAGCAGTAGAACCCTATATCTGCGGGGGTAGGTTTCAAGGGACCTACTGCGATAGTAGCGAAACCCTATATTGAAGTCATTTTTCACATTTTACATAAACATATCTATGATCAAAGTATAATTGATAAATTTCATACATGAAGTAAAAAAAAAATTAGCACTTTCTTCACTGACGGAAGCACTTCACGACTTCTCTCGGCTTGAAAGAAACTATCATACTTTTGCATTTTTGGTGTCTTATTTAGCAAAATTAAGGGTTATTTTCAAGCCAGGGTAAAAGTGCGAATAAAAACCGCAGAAAATTGGACCGCGGCCAACAGTGGTCCTACTGTATTATGTAATGTTTTTTCCAACAGTTGCACACTGATTTAAACAAAAACCTATAGCTCATTACTTTTCCCATTCATACAAATTGGAAAAAAAAGTCAATTCAACACATAAAATCTCAAAATAGATACAGTGGGGACCCACACCTTACGATCAGCTCCCGACCTCGATCCAATCTATGTAAGCGTATTTTTGTAAGTGCTTTTGTACATGTTCATTTTTGGGGGCCTGAAAGGGGGATAAATCTAATTCACAAATATTCCTTATGGGGACAAATTCGCGTTATAACAGCACCCGAACAGACCTCTGGAATGAAATAATAATGTAAGGCGGAGGTCACTGTAATACATAATAGTAAGAAAGAAGGTCAATATTTCTTGCTACAGGATACACAATAAATTAATTTAATGGTTTAATACTTGTTAAAATGCTACAAAATTAACCGTTTGCTTACTGTTACCTTATTTTCCACTGTCAACTTGTACACAAGCAGTCCCCAGTTCCGAACCCATTTTCAATTCCCCCAAAATAGGAATATACATCAAGTACCTACCATCAATTACACTATACACAAATGCCCTTATTATTTACAACTGACTGTGACTACATGGGCACACTAAGCAAGTGTGGCTGAAGTAATTCAACAACTAACCCAACAATGACCATCGCTAGGCAATTCACAAATTAACTCACAATCTCCTCTCTAATTTGGGGATTAGTTGTATGAATGGAGGTCTAGACAATGATTTATTGATCAGGTTTTGTCCTGCATTGCTATGATGCATTATACTGACAATCCCAAATTGGCTAGTAACATGGGGTAGCAAAGTCCTTGTAAACACTTGACTTATATTGGGGGAAAATAAGGTGGCACATCACCCTTACCAAAAAAGAATGTTCTTGAATGCCTGAGGGGAAGACAAAAGAATCTTTTAGCCGCGTCCATTGGGTGTGTCTGAGATAACGATGATTGGCTCCTGGGCTGGTCTGTGGGTGTGTAGCGTCATTACCATGCCACAAATAGGGGATGATAACTGTGTGCTGCTGTGCAGCTACTGGTATCACTGCCTGGCATTCTGCCCGGCAGAGTGAATCCTAGTTCCTGCATGCTATACAAAAAATTTCTTTCTTAATAAAGGATTTAAAAAATTTTATTTATGAAAATGAAATGTACAGAAGAATATGAACAAATGCATAAGTGATTAGATTTTTTTATGCTCCTTTATGTTAAAAGGCTCAATGTAGATTTTTCATTTATATGCAGGAGTACATATTAATTACATAGTGCAACAGGGAATTGGATCTGTAGTACTGTACTAATTTTTTAACACACTGTTAGTCCAGAACCAAAGTAGGGTGACCCATAAAATAAAAGAGGAAAGTACAATTGTATCATTAAATCATGCCTTGTATGAAATGTGTTGAAATCTCAGTTCAGAATACTGTTCCTGCTAACCAGTTGCCTGAATTCCTTCAGAAATATTACCTTACTCATACAACCAACAGTATATCAAGCCATAAATTATTTTGTCTGTGAGAATCATTAAATGTTGCCTATACTTTATATGAGAGGGGACTGGAGATGTAGGTCAGGAAAACCTCGTAAACTATGATTGAGCTGAAGTTCACCTACATACATTGTCTCTAGCAATTGGACCCAAAGTGGCAGCAGTATGTTAGTGCGTGGGCATCAGTTGTTGTGGGCTCTTTTGAAGCAGTGACAGGCAATCTATCACCTCCAATCTGACAACATCCCCAGCAAGTGCCACTCCACCGGGGCTAATAAGATTTCCAAGAATCTTCAAACTCTCCTACCGTGTTCTGTAAAAATGTCAGTGCCCGCACTGCCACTGTAAGTCAACATGACAACCACATTCAACATGGCTCTGCTAATAAATTACAAGTACTGTACTTGATTAACAGGAAAATCCTCCTCCTTACAAAAAACTCTGCGACTGTTGGTATAAAAAATTAGTACGTACCAGTAATTTCTTAATGTTAAAGCCAAACTACATTTTAAGGAGGAAAATCATTGTGATACATCCACTAGGATGCTTAAAAACTACAGTAAATCAGTAATAACGGCCACACATATAAAACATGACTATACCATGCCTACCAAGGTTTGTTGAGCTGGAGAGCAAGTGCACACTGCGCTTGGAAGAGATAATGCGAAACTCCAGGCAGAGTGACATCCTTGCTTGGATCTTGCCTTGAACGATGTGGTCCCCCATGCTCCGGATGTAAGGTGTATCCCATCCCACTTTTCACATGGCTGGCTGAAGTTGTTCAGCCATGGTGGAGAATCTCTTGGATGTTCATGGATGTGTTAATTCATTGGGAAATACCGAGAAATAGGAAAAATCTTCATTCTCCCTATCATTACGTAATAGAATAAGGCTATATGATACTAAAAGTAAATTTCAAGTGAGATGTACAGCTGAAGTAAAATGCATAAAGATAGGGGCTACATTAAGCATCTAAGGCCAAAGGCTTTCCCATAGTTATTTGAGAATATCAAAATTGTTAATAGGGACCCCTTTCCCTCTGCTTTCATCTTCCTATAACTGGTAGAGATCAGTGCCTATGCTACAAAGCTGTATGAGCCTTATTGTTTGTATTATTTCACAACTAAGGCATATGGACCTTATGAAAAAAAAAGAAACTAGTTTTCCTGAAAAATGCGCCATCCATACATCTTGTACAAGGTAAACACAAAAAGTTACCTTTGACTCGGTAGTGTGTTTGGCGTCTGCTGGGTATTATATTTTGGATAAATGTTCACAGACGGTAATGGCAAAAAAACCCTCCGTGAGAGGGCAGTCACATCCATGGTGAAACTCTGCCGTAGCCCACCCTCCATATGTCAGGACCCCTGCATAAGGTTAGTTCCAAACCTAGTAACAGAAAGGCATAAAACATAATAAGGCATGTCAAATCAAACAGCGGTTGTTGCAATCCGACAAACACTTAATTTCCTGCAGTCCTGCCACACACTGCCCTCATAGTCTGGTCAGCCAGCAACTCATAACATGATGGAGTGTTGTGATGCCTGTGATGCACCAAGGTTCCATCTGTCTCAGTGGATGGATGCTTTGAGGTAATTGCTGTAAGGCAATGTGCAGGTGGGCACCATGTTTCCTGCACGGCGGACAGCTTCAGGGGACCCTTGCTGGGCTCCACCCGTGCACGGTTGGTGTACCCGGGTCTGTGGGTAATGTGCAAAATTACTGTACTATGACTCCATTAAGTTTTATATTTTGTGTTAGGTAGGAGGTCAATGAAAGACAATGGTTTTGGGGACTGACAGGCTGTTAATTGTGTGAGAAGGGTCAATATTTAGTGAAGGGATTCAGGGAAAAACGGTTTATTTTTTATATTGCCGGAAATGGTCTGGAAATGGGGAAAATACAATGCCTGCACTTTAAAGGGAGGGGTTTGGGATATGGCAGTTTGGAGGCGATATGTTCATGTATTTTATACGTATTGCTTCTAAACTGTTGTAATTCTGAGAACCTCTGCATTAAACAAATGATTGTGTGTGAGTGAGGTGGAAACGTGTTGAAATGATGAAAAGTATTTTCTTTTAGGGTCACCCTGCTGCGGTAAGAGACGGCCCACTTGTTGAAGAAGAAAGAAGCTGCCCTGTAATTTATACTTGTAATGCTTTCATATGGAGTATATTAAAATATATATACACAAACTTGTTTTACCATATAGCATTTAAAATGTATTATATACGCTACAGCACAAAGGCATGATGTCATCACTTGCATTATAACTCCTGATGTTCAAATTGTTAGGTGTAGGTTTTAAAGTCCTCTGGGGTGTGGTTCTGAGAGTTTTCATCCAGTGGCGATAGCGGAAGTTGTGTACCCCCATCTTGATTTCACTGGTGTTTCATCCCGTGTTTAGTCTTACTTCCATTCCCAAATGGTAACTAGCTGCTTGGTCTGTTGCAGTCCAATAAAGTCAAAGGGCATTTTCCTTTTTTATTAAAATATACATGTTACACCATTGCCCGCTGCATGAAAACATTTAAATGTGGGCACAGGTAATATGATTGTCTAAATATCCATGTGGGACCACCTGGGAGAACACTTTAGTGTTAAAATACGATGATAGTTAAAAATATTATAATGACTGTATTATGTCTTACCGCATGGAGTATGTGTGGGAGGGTGGAGTGGTATTAGCTTGAAGTGTTGTTATGGGTCCATTAGAGGTCAGTGATGGACAGGAAAGTTCCATGCTCGGCTCAACAGCGCCAGGTACTGTCACCTGTCAGCAGGTGATCATTGCTTCACACAAAACATTACTTGGGGAATATAATTTTTAAATCAGCTAATTCTTTCTTTTACATGTTATTTAAGTTTAATTCTTGTATGGATGTGCTTAGCTTGCTGAGAGAACAGGCTCTTGATTCAAAGGAATACAGAATATACTTTTACCCTTCCTCAAATCTAAGCTGGATACCCCTCATACCTCCCATTCCCCCACGAAACCATACGACTCGCGTTTAGCTGCTGTTCCCTATTATAATATATGTTGCATTTGTTGTAATTAAATATGATTAAATAATAAGTTACTTTCAGCAAGCAAATTATTTGTGCCACAAATGGACCGTTTGTGCAAATTCTTCACTTGGACAAATTGGAGGTTGTTGGGCTGTGTGCAACTTGTGTGAAGACATGAAGGGAGGTATGATGTGGACATTCAATATGCTAAATCGGTGGTCCAATTAACGGGGTGCTGATGGGCTACCTTGAATGACAAAATAAAAAAAGGAAGAGATCAACAATTTAATAATTAATATACTTTTAAAGAATGTTTAATATTAAATCTTCATTAGAGAATTAAAAATTATGGTAAAAAGCTACCAAAAACATCTACTCTTAAGTCACTGATGTTTGACTTATGAAGCACCAGTTTATAAGTCAAACTCCACTATATTGAATTATATAAGAGTCAACAATTATCATGCATATTTCTTTCTTCTATCCAATAACGTGTATACGAGTAAAGATCAAGGGGCTTAGTAACCCCATTTTCCTGTATATACTATTAAATTTAAAAAGAAACACGTTTGTTCTTGTGGGTACAGCCGATGGCATTGAAGATGAGTGTAAAAGGAACAAGTAACACTTATATATGTTAGAGAGGACAGAGATACATACAGTATAGCTCAACGTTGCAGCATCTTCTGTGGTCCATGTCAGCCAAGAAAGTCAGTGGAACAGCAATGGAAGAGAAAGGACACAATTCTGGGCTGCACTACTTCTAAGCTCTCTCCAGTGTTATCCATTATTACTACTTCCATATTTTCACATTTCACAGTCAGGCCGAGGGATGTGCGAAGGTTTAAACCAAAGGTATCCTGAGGGAGAAGAATGCACAATCTTTGTCTTATAGAAAGTTATAACAACAACTTTTTTTTTTATGGTTTTATCTGAAAGGAGAAAATTACAGTACATTCATTTTTAAGTGTTCATTGCAGGATAGCAAATTTTGGCTCTTTTTTGGGCTCAGCCTCTTCAAGATGCCAAGATTTTATTTCATATCTTCTGTATAGGCCCTTGTGGTTAGAGCTTCTGTTTGGATGTATAATAATAATAATTAATTTTCATATTTCTGTAGTCTTCCTTACATAACGAAAATTTTACTTTGCTAGATTTAATGTTGTGACATTCTTATAATAGTTAATAAATATAAAGATTTAAGACCATAAATCTTGGTATTTTATTTTCTGGTATTATTTATCACTTTGTGTAAAAGGCAGGCAGTGTTTCCGGAACAGCGTCGTTAAGGGGGGCATTTTACTCATCTTGGTAGTATTTTTACTGCTGAAAATTGCCGTCCTATAGCCATTCCTTGCAGAATTATCCGTATCGCATCTATGCCTGTGTCATCATTTGTGGTTGTCTCAGAATACCTTTAGCGCTTTACAGGCTATACAGAAAATTTGATACTCTCCACCCATTAGTCCTCTGTATCCAACGTTGGCTTACACCGCATCTTTACCAAGCATAAAGATTTGTTTTTTTGTTGGGTCCCTTTGGTCATGTGTCGTAACAGGGGCAATGGAAAACAGACAGGACACTGCTGCGCGGTCAGGCAGTACATGACCCTACAGTTTTCATATAGATGGTATTCCCCATTTTTACGGGGATAATTTTGCTGACCAATATCTTCCCACCTTACAAAACCATTGGCAACATCAAAACGTTGGTTCTTCCTATGCTTCAGTAACAAACTTAATATATTAAACCGAAGGTATAGGTTACCGTGGCCGTTCTTCTTATCACCTGTGTCGAGGTTGGGAGGACTACTCATCTCCCGTCTTCGCATTGGCCATACTCGTCTTACTCATTGGATATTCGTGGAGAGGCGCCCTGCTCCTCTGTGGAGAATTGCCCAGGCTCCATTATCCAACGTCGCACATTTCTGTTGGGACTGCCCACTTTTCAAACGAGCACGCAGAATTTACCTCCGTCATCGTCTTCGCCTCCGCTTGCTCTCTTCTTTACCTTCCTTCTCGCTGATGAGGCCACCTTTCATCGGGACTTCTCTCATGGTTTTTGACAACAACTGACTTTACTTCAAAATTCTGATACCTTCAGCCCTTTCTACCTCAAACTCATTGCCTACCTCTCCACGTACTATCTCGTGCCCCCGTGTTTTTCTGTACCTACTGATCAATCTCCTCCTCCCTTCTGCCGCCCAATACTCACTTCTTCTCTATCCTGCAGCGTGTATTAAGCCTTGTGGCTTAGTGATTCTTTTTGATTATATAATTAATAATTTGTATAAAAGCATATAATAATGCCACATCTTTAAATCTTCTACAGAACAGGATTAATATTATATACAGGTGGACCCTCCGCATAACGAATTACCTGGAATGCAACCAATTATGTAAGTGTATTTATGCTAAGTGCGTTTGTACATGTTTGTTTTGGGGGTCTGAAAATGGAATAATATTTTTATACTTCACAATATTCCTTCATGAGGAACAAATTCGGGCTGTACCTGGCACATGAAAACATAACTTCTGGATGCGTGAAAAAATATCGTTACACGGGGGTCCACTGTATTCTTAATTAAGAAAAGTTTTTTTCTTGAATTTTTTTTTTTTTTTTTTTTTACCTTTGAAATATGCCAGCTTCAACTGTGTATGTTGAGCACCACGGCTGATGCATTCCAGCTAAGAGTCCATCACGTACGACCCAAAAATATGCCGTGGGTCTCTGACCACCTTAGGGAGAGGGAAAGGGACCACTAACACTAGTCTTGCTGCAGGGGATGAAATCCACCTTGTCCAGGCGCCAAGCACTACCTGGCTCGCACTATAACGACCTTTTTTTGTATCCTGTGGAAACATGCTGCTCTTATCCATCCAATGGTTTAACAATAGAATTTAGAGCGCCTAAAAATAAAAAATTAATTCAGAAATGGATTTAATCAAATAATTTTTCATTGCAGGTCTTGCAATCTACTCTTCTGTTCAGATACCAATTTGTATCACTCGCACAGGGAATAAGAAACGAACTGACCTTGGCTCTTGAATGCTGGTACTATTGACAAATAATTGAAGAAAGACACATGCGAGAGCAAAATGTTTTATTAAAAAGGATCCTCTTCTACCAACTTGTAAGCATTTGCTATTGTCCTTTCAACGAAGCTACCATGAATACAAAGAACTTTATAAATAGTCTGTTTGCCCATAGATTAAGTTCCCAGATAAGACAGGCATATGGTGCAAAAAAATTTACTTGATACCTTACCATACATGTCCACCTCGGTACTGTATATACAGTTAATTATGATCCTGCGGGAAAAGAATCTGTAGGATTCCAGTGAAAATAAATCATACTGATTTTCTTTCTTTAAACTGACCTAGGGTTAATAATCTTTAGTCATCCTCATTGATTTAGTGTGAAAAAGAATACTTATGTAAAAAAAAAAAGAATTTTTTTTTTTCAAAAGTCAGCCCGTCTCCCCACAGAGGGCAAGGCGTGACCAAAAAGAAAGAAAATCCTCAAAAAAAGAAAAATACTTTCTTCATCATTTCAACACATTTCACCACACTCACACATTATCACTGTTTTTGCAGGGTGATCAGAATACAACAGTTTTAGAAAAGCATATACGTATAAAGATGCACAACATATCCCGCCAAACTGCCAATATCCCAAACGCCTCCTTTAACGTGACAGGGCATTGTACTTCCCCATTTCAAGGACTCAAGTCCAACGACTTATGAAAATACCGGTTTCCCTGAATCCATTCACTAAATATTACCTGCTCACACTCCAACAGATAGTCAGGTCACATTTTATACACATTCGTCTCCAATTCACTCCTATCTTAACACGCTCACGAACACTTGCTGGAAGGTTCCAAGCCCCTTGCCCGACAAAACCTCCTTTACCCCCTCTCTCCAAAACAATGAATTTTTTTTATTTTTCCACTTTAAATTTACATTCTAAAAGCTGTTTCCTACCTTAGTATATTTTAAGGCTTAGCCCTTCTATCAAGATCTACTACCCCCCACATTAGGATGTCAAAACACCAACAGTTAGCTAACACTATTTTACGGCTAACTGAACTTGGATACCAGTGTAAAGAATCATGCTCAACATTTACTGCCCCAGAATCAAACTTCGGCGTTCCTTTGTCATACCTTGGTGGAGAGGATGATGGTGTTTTGAGCCGTGGGCCTGATGATCACGTCGTCAGCAGTAAGCTTGTGTCTTTTGAGGTACTCCCTTTTATTATGTTAAGAATTTCCACTTGTAAAAGTCAACCCTGACTGTCTTCGTCGCTACAACAGGAGAAAATCAGATTAATCAGTTAATTTTTTATGACATCATCATTTGAATAAAAGTTCAATACATGGCTGGAAAACAATTGCCAAACTAACCATAAATTGTAAATGAAAAAACGACTTCATCCAACCTGAATGTCCCCTCACCTCACTCTGCCATGACCTAACACTTGTTTTTCTTCCTTTTTCTTCTTACTCAGGACCTAATAATGTATAGGTGGATAAATACTCTATTAGTGTGTCATTGTAAGACATCGTGAGCACACTGTTCCATATTTTTTACATGGGGGTATGTTGAAGCATAGCATAGTATTTTGGTTGTTCTTGATCAGTTACAGAAGCACTAACTAGAATATGATTGCTGTATTAGCCCTTGTGGCTAGCGATTTCTTTATTATCCTATAATATAATAATAACTAGAATATGAGAGATCATGGTGACACTGCAGCTAGTTTGATCGATAAAAAGAAGTGTTTTGTGTTACCTGAGAACTTTATGAGAGTTGGGAGCAAGTGATCAGCAGCAGAGGAAAGGGCTTTTGTCTTGTTGTATTCAGTTGGAGGGCTCTGTGAAGTGGGCTGAGTCATGGGGTTGATGCTGCTGGCTCTCCAAGTCCGTTGTGTCTGTATAGGCACACTACTGCGATCTGTCCTCTGTGATTGCTGCCCACTCCACACTTCTATGAAGTGACATGTCATTATTACAAAACACTGTATACAAATTAAGTATAGAAATTAAGGAGTAATAGCTTAATAAAGTCCTCAATATGTAAATAGAAAATAATGGTTAGTGGAGAACCAACTACTACTAAGACTCTTACATGTAATAAACAACCCAACTACTAACAAAATGCCAGGAATGTGGAGGAAGTATTCCTGTGGCAAGTCGGATGGTTAATTTGATCCAAAATTTCTGTTAAAGAAGGAAAAAAAAGTTGAGGTAACAATAGTACAGTACTGTATTTACACAGGCAACCAATGTTGAAGGATAAAGCTATGGCAGGAAATAAAGAGGGAATACAAATGTATAAAATTTCAAGGATGATGTGGGCCAGTAAAATAAAGATTTGGGTGTTTGAAAAGTGGTTTTAGTAAGGTGTTATGCACATGGAGAAGGAAAGTGTAGAGGAGAGAGAGATATTTGGAAATGTTGGAGTGAATGCGGGCGTGAGTTTTTGAATCATGTGTGAGAGTAATGGTGGGTTGGGGATCTCAATGCTAAAGTGGGTAAAAAATGTTATGGAGGGTGTAGTAGTAAATGAGGGGTGGCCAGGGGTAAAATGTAATGGGGAGCCCTTTAATTGAAGCTATGTGTAGAAAGAAATTTGGTAATATGTAATACTATGTTATGAAAAAGAGGATAAATAAATAATACAAGGTATGATGTGCACGTAAATGAAATAGTTTGTTATGATTTATGTAATTGGGGATAAAAAGGTTGATGGGTTAGGTCCTGGCTGTACTGTTTAATAGAGGGGCAACTGGATTATATCGGATCATTATTTTAGTTGTAAGCTACAGTTAGAGAAGACGGTAGTGGGAAAATGACGGAAAGGTCGGCAACAAAAGTAAAGAGGGGGTGAAAGTGATATTAAACTAAGGGAGGTTCCAGGAAGTTCGGGCGAGATAATAGGCGGACTATTGCAGAAAGGTGGGCTAGTGCAAAGATGAGTACGTGGGGGGGAGGTTGAAAGAGGGGTTTGGAATAGTTTTAAAAATGCAGTATTAGGAATGGTGGGGCAAAGTTTGTGGGTTTTATTGGGAGGGTGGGGCAGGAGGAAAGAGGAGTGATTGGTGGAATGATGAAGTAAAGGGTGTGATAAAGAGAAATAGGGTAGCTTAAGAGAGGTTTTTACAATGCAGAGTGTTATTAAAGAAAAGAGGCACGAGTATATGGAGAAGTAAAAAGTAATGGTGAAGAAGAGTGTGTGAAGAGAGTGCAAAAGTGGACGCAGATGAAAAGAGTGGGAGAGGCCACCGGGGGGGCACTGTCAAGAATATTTTAGATGAAAATAAGAAAAAATTTTTGGAGTGAGTTTTGAACAAGTTAAGAAAGCCCTAGGGAAAGTATGGATCATCCCCTTGTCCATAAAAAAACAGAGTAGGGGAGTTAGTGAGATAGGGGAGAGGGAGGTATTAGGTAGCATGGCAAGAAATATTTTGAGGAATCTTTTAAATGTTGAGGAAAGGAAAGGGAGCGGTAATTTCAATGCACTGGCCAGGGGAGGCTTATACCATCTTTTAGGAAAATGAAGAAGAGCAGAATTGTTAAGTGTGGTGTAGGTACATGAGCATTTCGTAGAAGGCTCTAGGGGGGTAAAGTAAGCAGCTGGAACTGATGTGATCATGGACAAATGTTAAAGCTGGGGGGGAGATACTGTTGAGTGGGTTGGTTACTTTTGTTTAATAATTGTATGAAAGAGGGGAAGGTACCTAGGGATTGGCAGGAGAGGCATGCTATTAGTCCCCTTTATATAAAGGGGAAAGGGGCGACAAAAGAAGATGGTTAAAAATTTAGAGGAATAAAGTTTCTGAGTTATACAGGAAAAGCTATACGGTAGAGTTATAATTGAAAGAATTAGAGTTAAGACAGAATGTAGAATTGCGCGAGGAGCCAAGGAGGCTTCAGGAAGTGGGCCAGGGGATGTGTAGAATTCAACGTGTTTACATTGATGCATATATGATGAAACAGTATTTTAGATAAAGGTAGGGAAGTTTTTTTTGCTATTTATGGATTTAGAAAAGCTTTGATTTAGAGTGGATAGAGGAAGCAACGATGGCAGATGTTGCAAGTATATGGAATAGGTGGTAATTTACTTAAATGAACTGGTAAAAGGAGCTTTTATGAGGATAGTGAGGGGGGTGGCTAGGTTAGGGTGTGTAGAAGAGAGGGTGAATACGTCCTGGTAAAAGTAGGTCCTTAGACAGGGTGTGTAAATGTCCACCATGGTTGTTAATACTATTTATAGATGGGGTTGTAAAAGAAGTAAAATGCTAGGTTGTTCGGGAGAGGGGTGGGAAAAATTATGGGGGGAATCAAATTTAAATAGGGAATTGGTCACAGTTACTTTTTGTGCAGATGATACGGTGCTTATGGGAGATTCTAAAGAAAAAATTGCAAAGGCTTAGTGGATGAGTTTGAGAATGTGTGTAAGGTAGAAAGTTGAAAGTGAAAATTAGAAATGAGTACTAATGGTGATGAGGGGTATCAAATGATTTTAGATAAAGAAAAAAATTGGATAGAAAATTGGGCGAGGGAGGGAGTATGGAAGGAGTGAATGTTTCTCAGATACTTGGGGAGTTTGAAGTGTAGGCGGCATGGATTTTTGAGGATGAGGTTAATCATAGAAAATTGATGAGGGAAAAAAAAAAGGCGAGTGGTGCGTTGAGGTATATGTGGACAGTCAAAAAACGTCTAATCTATGGTAAGGCAAAGAATGGGGAATGTATGAAAGTATAGTAGTACCAACACTCATTATATGGATGTGATAGCTTTGGTTGTAAATGAGCAGTGAGGAGACGGGTTGGAGGCAGTGGAGTCATGTCTGTCTAAGGGCATTTGTGTTGGTGTAAAATATTATGCAGAAAATTCGGAGTGTGGAATTAGGCAGAAGGTGTGGAGTTAATAAAAAGCATTAGTCAGAGGGCAGAAGAGGGGTTGTTGAGGTTGGTTTTGGTCATTTAGAGAGGAATGGAATCAAAGTAGAATGTATGGAAAGGCATATAAATTATAGGGGAAGGAAAAGTGGGGTAGGAGTCGTCCTCGAAAGGGTTGAAAGAGGGGGTAAAGGAGAGTTTTGTGGGCGACGGGTCTTGGACTTCCAGGAAGCGTGCATGAGGCGTGTTAGAAGGAGTGGAATGGAGACGAATATACTTGGGACCTGATGATCTGTTGGAGTGTGAGCTGGGTAATTAGCTAATATTTAGTGAAGGGATTAAGGGATAAACGGTATTTTCATATAGATTGGGACTTGAGTCCTGGGAAATGGGAAGTACATGCCTGGCACTTTAAATAGGAGGGGTTTTGGGTATATTGGCAGTTTTGGAGGGATATGTTGTGTATCTTTATATTTTTATGCTTTGCTTCCTAATCTGTTTGTATTCTGAGCACCTCTGCAAAAAGCAGTGATAATGTGAGAGGTGTGGTGGAAAAAAAAAATAAGTGTTGAATGATGATGAGAGTATTTTTCTTTTTGGGGATGTTTCTTTCTTTTTTGGGTCACCCAAGCCTCGGTGGGAGACGACCGACTTGTTGAAAAAAAAAAAAAAAAAAAAAACTCTATTACAAGAAGTAATAGTATTGGGATGGATGTTTTCCTCGGTGTACTAACCTATTTGTAATTGCAGAGGTCAGTTCTTCAGAACCTGGCCCTGCCTCTTAACTTTGCCACTCTCAGATTCACTACCTCAAGGAAAAAAATAACTCTAGTGGTACCTAATCTTCAAACTATATATGGAGGTCTGCCTCCCTCACTTCCTCACTAAGAATCATTCTACTTCCTGGCCCACTCTGGGACTGAAGAATACTCTAAAACATCCCATGTGGATCATCTGTTGCATTTTAACTTTCAATGTGTCCCTGATTCCTGGCTTCTCAAATTCTCAAACAAACTTATCCCTGTCTACCATATCAATTTTTCCTGAGTGTTTTGTCTAGTTGTTATCATGTCTTATCCCCCGGTTTTCTTCTGTCTCAAATTTCATGTCTCTGGAACAATGTCATGTGCATGCATGTATGGATGTATGCTTGTTTACCCCTTCACCATATGTAATTGATTATGAACAAAATAAAATAAATGCAAAAAGCAACAGAGGCAGTACTATCTGTGTACCATAGCGAGGATGAGACTTGCTGCCAGATGGTTGCGATGAGCCAGTGGAAAAACAACCGTTTTGCGGTTCTTTACTACTTGTTTGACACTCATATTATATCGTTCTTCTTGAGAGTGCTGCAACATGAATTATATGGTTCCACAACTGTGAAAGAAAGATAAGAGTACAACAGCGACGGGAGAAAGTGTAAGAATGGAAGAGTTACCACAATGTTGTAACTAGGGCCCTACTTTTTTGATATTACATTAGTCTAATGATGTGACTGAATTGTGTGTGGTTTGATACTGACATGACACTAATGAGAAAATAAAGTGGTAGAATAAGATAAATTTCAGGAGCTTCTGGGACAGGATAGAAAAATAAACTGGCCAGATAAATGGGACTTCCTTTTTGGGACACCCTGCCTCGGTGGGAGTACAGCAAGCATTTGAAAATAAAATGACTTAGGGTTTTAGCCCCAAGTATATGTAAGATAATGAAGGTAAATGGAGAAGGAAACAAGGCAAGGGAAGGGAGGTAATAAGGGTGGTGATAACATAACATGGGAAAAAAGTATAGCTCCATTCCTTGGATCATAAAGCACCTTTACAAGGATCAACCCTTCAGAGAGAGGAGTCTTGATGCTAAATGCGAGCTCTTGATCCAAGGGAATTGAACATATTGTCATTTTCCTTGGATCTATTGTTGCAGTATGACTCTATGGTTTAGATGCCCTTCTGACCATGATTATAATAACTCACCAACTTCAATACCACACTGAAGGGGAATAAACATATACTTAATAATTGGTAGGTATCAGTTGCCATTAATATGGTCTCACAAACTGGAATCATGTGTGTGTGTATTTTGTCTGAATTTTATACATTAACTTTTATTATGTTTACACAGCATTGAAGATTTTATAAGCGTGTATAAAAAATGTACATCTGTTTATGTTAAGGACATTGAAAAACTGTGAAGTAGAAATAAAATCAACTTTAACTGCCTGTAAAATAAAATTGTCTGTGTATCTTTCCCTTGAAATTATATATTATAGATGTTCGGATGTTTCAGAATTATTACAATATTAAAACTGTATTAGAAGGTATAATGGCTATCTAATGCAACTAAATTAATTAATGGTAAAAACTATTTTTTCCGCATTTGATTGTGGACAGTCTTGCAAAGAATATTAAACTTTTCATTGTAAAAACTTTTAACATAACTACATCATATGGCTAGTTTGCTAAGCCTGAAAGTTCCACCTTAACTTTGACTCGAGAAAAATGATGCGGCCTCTGACACCAACTTTAGAACCACCTACTTCAAAAAAAAATCCGGTCGCTTGGGCAATGAGCAGGTGGTGAGTCTGTAAGATCAACCTTCTTAAGAATTGAATAAAACAAAATTATTATATGAATAACTCTAAAATAAATTTTTCCTATTGTTGTCTATAAAATTTTACAAATTTCCAAATCCTTCCTCAGCAAAAATTTTTAGCCATTTTTAATATTTACTGTCCATTGTTCTTTGCCATGCTTGTGTATGTGCGATTAATGGTGTGGAGAAGAACTGACCAACAAGTCTCAAAACATTCTGAAAGAATGTAACATAATACAAAGAATGGCCAAAAAAAAAAAAAAAAATAGCTGAAAAAAATATTTCTCAAGCCAGCAAAGAATCTTAACCCTTGATTCACATCATGTATTAGCACTCATTCATCTTTGACAAATGCTGTTTTCTCACAGCAGCAATGAGGAGGCCACGCTGCCAGCCAATTTGAGGCACATGTAATGATTGTTCTGGTTCAACACAGAAACAGGTCAAGTAGTTCTAATGCTAAGTAAAGTGATGACATTGCCAAAAAGTTCACTGGTTGTATTTTCTTAAATAGTGAATCTGGAAGTATAAAATATTATAAATTCAGAATAATGTAATTCATAACCGATTGGACGGGATTACACAAGCATAGCTCTGATCCATAAGCTTAAAAATGTGTACAGTGATCACAGACTAGATGTGGAAAGCAGGGACTCTTCTCCCTGATGAAAACCTATCATCCATAAATTCAGTAATGTTGTATTTTTTGGGCCATCTCACCTCTCCAGGTCGTTGTTGGCCAGATAACACTTGGCAAGGTCGAGGTGAGTCTGAGCAGCCAGGAGACCACCCTTTCCTCCAGGAATTGGTCAGCTGGTCGTCAGTCCTGTAAAATGTTGCTGCCTTCTGGGGTTCACTTTGCGCCATGTAAAAACGTGGCCAAATCCTGGCCTATGAGACGGGCTGAGCGGATTCGGGGCAATGCTGCTTGTTATGTTTGATTATTGGCAACTCAGAAATAGATCCTGAAGAGGATTTAGTTATTTTGTTAAGATTAAGAATACAAAGTTAATTCCCTGCTAAAAAAAATTCAGCTTGAAAGCAGTAGAACCCTATATCTGCGGGGGTAGGTTTCAAGGGACCTACTGCGATAGTAGCGAAACCCTATATTGAAGTCATTTTTCACATTTTACATAAACATATCTATGATCAAAGTATAATTGATAAATTTCATACATGAAGTAAAAAAAAAATTAGCACTTTCTTCACTGACGGAAGCACTTCACGACTTCTCTCGGCTTGAAAGAAACTATCATACTTTTGCATTTTTGGTGTCTTATTTAGCAAAATTAAGGGTTATTTTCAAGCCAGGGTAAAAGTGCGAATAAAAACCGCAGAAAATTGGACCGCGGCCAACAGTGGTCCTACTGTATTATGTAATGTTTTTTCCAACAGTTGCACACTGATTTAAACAAAAACCTATAGCTCATTACTTTTCCCATTCATACAAATTGGAAAAAAAAGTCAATTCAACACATAAAATCTCAAAATAGATACAGTGGGGACCCACACCTTACGATCAGCTCCCGACCTCGATCCAATCTATGTAAGCGTATTTTTGTAAGTGCTTTTGTACATGTTCATTTTTGGGGGCCTGAAAGGGGGATAAATCTAATTCACAAATATTCCTTATGGGGACAAATTCGCGTTATAACAGCACCCGAACAGACCTCTGGAATGAAATAATAATGTAAGGCGGAGGTCACTGTAATACATAATAGTAAGAAAGAAGGTCAATATTTCTTGCTACAGGATACACAATAAATTAATTTAATGGTTTAATACTTGTTAAAATGCTACAAAATTAACCGTTTGCTTACTGTTACCTTATTTTCCACTGTCAACTTGTACACAAGCAGTCCCCAGTTCCGAACCCATTTTCAATTCCCCCAAAATAGGAATATACATCAAGTACCTACCATCAATTACACTATACACAAATGCCCTTATTATTTACAACTGACTGTGACTACATGGGCACACTAAGCAAGTGTGGCTGAAGTAATTCAACAACTAACCCAACAATGACCATCGCTAGGCAATTCACAAATTAACTCACAATCTCCTCTCTAATTTGGGGATTAGTTGTATGAATGGAGGTCTAGACAATGATTTATTGATCAGGTTTTGTCCTGCATTGCTATGATGCATTATACTGACAATCCCAAATTGGCTAGTAACATGGGGTAGCAAAGTCCTTGTAAACACTTGACTTATATTGGGGGAAAATAAGGTGGCACATCACCCTTACCAAAAAAGAATGTTCTTGAATGCCTGAGGGGAAGACAAAAGAATCTTTTAGCCGCGTCCATTGGGTGTGTCTGAGATAACGATGATTGGCTCCTGGGCTGGTCTGTGGGTGTGTAGCGTCATTACCATGCCACAAATAGGGGATGATAACTGTGTGCTGCTGTGCAGCTACTGGTATCACTGCCTGGCATTCTGCCCGGCAGAGTGAATCCTAGTTCCTGCATGCTATACAAAAAATTTCTTTCTTAATAAAGGATTTAAAAAATTTTATTTATGAAAATGAAATGTACAGAAGAATATGAACAAATGCATAAGTGATTAGATTTTTTTATGCTCCTTTATGTTAAAAGGCTCAATGTAGATTTTTCATTTATATGCAGGAGTACATATTAATTACATAGTGCAACAGGGAATTGGATCTGTAGTACTGTACTAATTTTTTAACACACTGTTAGTCCAGAACCAAAGTAGGGTGACCCATAAAATAAAAGAGGAAAGTACAATTGTATCATTAAATCATGCCTTGTATGAAATGTGTTGAAATCTCAGTTCAGAATACTGTTCCTGCTAACCAGTTGCCTGAATTCCTTCAGAAATATTACCTTACTCATACAACCAACAGTATATCAAGCCATAAATTATTTTGTCTGTGAGAATCATTAAATGTTGCCTATACTTTATATGAGAGGGGACTGGAGATGTAGGTCAGGAAAACCTCGTAAACTATGATTGAGCTGAAGTTCACCTACATACATTGTCTCTAGCAATTGGACCCAAAGTGGCAGCAGTATGTTAGTGCGTGGGCATCAGTTGTTGTGGGCTCTTTTGAAGCAGTGACAGGCAATCTATCACCTCCAATCTGACAACATCCCCAGCAAGTGCCACTCCACCGGGGCTAATAAGATTTCCAAGAATCTTCAAACTCTCCTACCGTGTTCTGTAAAAATGTCAGTGCCCGCACTGCCACTGTAAGTCAACATGACAACCACATTCAACATGGCTCTGCTAATAAATTACAAGTACTGTACTTGATTAACAGGAAAATCCTCCTCCTTACAAAAAACTCTGCGACTGTTGGTATAAAAAATTAGTACGTACCAGTAATTTCTTAATGTTAAAGCCAAACTACATTTTAAGGAGGAAAATCATTGTGATACATCCACTAGGATGCTTAAAAACTACAGTAAATCAGTAATAACGGCCACACATATAAAACATGACTATACCATGCCTACCAAGGTTTGTTGAGCTGGAGAGCAAGTGCACACTGCGCTTGGAAGAGATAATGCGAAACTCCAGGCAGAGTGACATCCTTGCTTGGATCTTGCCTTGAACGATGTGGTCCCCCATGCTCCGGATGTAAGGTGTATCCCATCCCACTTTTCACATGGCTGGCTGAAGTTGTTCAGCCATGGTGGAGAATCTCTTGGATGTTCATGGATGTGTTAATTCATTGGGAAATACCGAGAAATAGGAAAAATCTTCATTCTCCCTATCATTACGTAATAGAATAAGGCTTTGTGAGGCCCTCTTTTTTAAAAGAAAGGGCCCAATACTGGACGTTGTTCTCGATTTTTGTTTGGGCATGGGAAAAAAAATATTTGGGTTTCTTTGATTTCATTTATGGTTTTTATTTTTCCCGCGCCCTGACTCCTTAAGATTCCCTTTAGTTTAAGTTCGATGCTTCTTTTCTCTGCCAGTGTCCCCTACGCCTTTCAGGGGTTTTTGTTAAACACTGTCTCCGGGGAGTCGGGTGTTTTTGTTAAACCCCTTTTCCCCTGGGAGTCAGGTGTCTTGTTGAACCTTTCTCCGGGGAGTCAGGTGTCTTGTTGAACCCTGTTCCCCCTGGAGTCAGGTCGGGGTTGAAACGTCCCGGGGAGTCAGGTGTCTTTTTTTAAAAACACTGTCCCTAGAGCAGGTGTTTGTTGAAAAAGTCTCCGGAAAGTAGGTTCTTGTTGAACCCTGTCTCCTGGGAGTCAGGTGTCTTTTTGAACCCTGTCTCCGGGAGTCAGGTGTCTTATTAACCCTGTCTCCAGATTGTTAGGTGTCTTATTATTATTATAAATTATCAAAAGTAACTTCTTTCTGGGGCAACAACAACAGGCTTTTCGGGGGCATAAGGTATGGCGCCCGACCACTTCGGCCAAAACGTGAAAAAATGTCCCCGGGGAGGGGGAATCACAGAACATTCACTGATATTCCAAGACAGGGCAAGGGCGAAACGTCTACACATACCTCCGAGGCCAAAGCACGTTTCTCGTAGACAGTGTCGCCCTCAGCTGCCCTTAAATACAAATGAACAAACAAGCTCCACGTGACATCAATCTAATAATTCCAAATTTTTCTTTCAATTATGCGTGGCTCTAGACAAATATTTATTATAATAAACATTCTTGTACGTGGAAACATTCATTTAATGAACATTCCCACTTGATCGAACGTCAAAAAATCAATTTAGATGGGTATAAGATGGGTGTTGCGTTACCGGAAAGTAACAATTCCATAATTTGTAAAATACATTGCTTCTACCATTTTTAAAAATACGTTCTTTATTTTTAATACTTATAAACTGCTGCTTTTGGAAATAAAAAAATATTTTTCATTTTTTAATGGGATTTGGTTATAGGTTCATAGGATGGGTAGTTGAACTCCCGACACCAGCTGATGATAAAAACAACATTGATCAGGTGATTAATGTCCTGCTTAATACGAAAAACTTTTGTTGATAATTTTTGGGTCGACTTATAAGTTAAAATAGGTTTATTAGGTGAAGGTACACATAAGTACAGTTATCATACGTAATGTCCTGAGGTGAGGTAATTTTTTTGGGGGGGTTTTTAAAAACCTTCAGTGGATTCCTAAAGGGAAAAGGTTTTCCTTGATGCTAGGGGAGGGCTCTTGATCTAGGGAATTGGATCGTGCTCCAGTTCCTGGATCTGAGTCTGAATCCCTTTCCACCCCCCCCCCCTATGTGCACTGTATAAATATTATATATCACTGGAACCCGGCCCAAAGTGATAATAATAAATTATTATTATAATCAAAAAGAAGCGCTAAACCACAAGGGCTATACACGTGCACTGTATAATCCTAGGGGTTTTTAGCGCTCCCCATGTTTTAAAAATAATACATACTGCTTGTATGATAAAGTATGAAAACGTATTGATGTATACCAGAATAAACTTACAGGTGTGAACATAGCTCAGACCTGTATTTCTGTGTATTTCCTTGTGGCTTAGCGCTTTTTTTGATTTTATAATATAAAAAATCAGACCTTACTGTATGTATATATATACACAACCTGTACTCTATATACAACTGTATATTCTGTACTGTATATGCTTACACTGTACATGTTCATTATATGAATCTCCTATAATTACCCCATGTAAAGTTTAGTGCTCTCTTTGTCAATATTATAATAAATCATAAATGTTTTTTTATTAACCTTTCAGTTTAATATTTTTCCGTTTAAAAAACTTCATTTTATACACATTTTGTCTAGGTTTATTACTGGTAAGTCGCTGAAAGTTTTTGTTTCCTGGGGTGTCTATGCGTATATAATTTTTTTTATTGTCTGATATTTCCTTTCTGAGGTGAGAGAAATATGTTAGTTGTAACAGAGTCAAAAATTACTGTATGTATTTGATAATGTAGGTAGAATTACCAACAATATGTTAAGTAAAAAGACAAGTGGAAAACATTTTGCTCTCCAGAGCTTTGTCAGGCTATTACAACAGCTTGACAGACCTCCTGGAGAGCAAAACGTTACCACAATAAAAAATGTCGAAATTAGTTACACATTTTTCTCATACCTAACAGTATTTATGTATTATGAAAATAAAATTTTTTTTACTGTAAGATTTCATTTATTTGTTAAAAAAAAGGAGGTTGACATTCCCAAGTATCATTTTACTACATACAACAAATATTCTTCAATGCAGATGTTCAGTTCTGCAATATATTGAATTTTCAGTGTAGGTTCGAGTAGGGTCTCCGGTCCCTGAGCCCACACAAGGTGGGCGTGTTGGTCCAGGTGACACCGAAGACAAAAAGTTAAATCCACCCACTGGTTTGTCTGTTTGGACCTCCATTTTCATCCCATTGATTGGGGAACCTGAGCAAGTTGATCTGAATGACCCTTACCCTTCGGGATACCAGCCTCTCTCACAGGACAATGATGTGGTGAGTTGACCTGTAAGGCAGCAACGCATGTTGGTTTATTTAGCTGTTTCTCATTGATATTGACACAGGTTAATGCTCTGTTTGCAAAGAAGTGTGGTAACATTTTTTTTAAAGTAACATACACCTGTAAAAAAGTTTGAGAGTTTTACTACTTTTGAACCCCAAAGTGTGAGGCTGAACTTAATTCCTGACTGCCTGGTCAACTAGTGTTAAATGCGAACAGCCTGCAGAACTACACAGCCATCATTATCTAAACGAAAACAGCAATATCTGTTTTTATCTTTTTGCAGCTACAAGGTAGCTGCAAAATTAGTATACATGTATCTAATTTACCATATAGTCACCTACCAGTAATTTCAAGGAAATAATGGGAAAATCAGAGGAAGTGTTGAGATGGGTTTGGGAATTTAGGAAGGATGAAGTAGAATAATTTGACCAAGAGAGTGATACATCCAGAGTAAATGGAAGAAGGGTAGGGGTTGTCCAGGAAAGGTTGGAGAAGAGGAAATGAGAGAGGCTTTTTAGTGGCAAGGGTTGAGTATCCAGAGGTATTTTGGACCATGTTCAAGCAAAGCAAGAACAGCAAATGGTTTTTGAAATTTTATGTTCTGTTTGAGTGTGAGGAAGGTAACCATTTAAAAAGGGATTCAAGGAAACCAGTTAGCTAGACTTGAGTTCCTCCTTCCTTCAAATGTTACAGTTCAGAGGATCATTTGAATTGTGTGTCCATTGCATTTTTGGCAAGACAGCTTTTGAATGACACTGAATAAGCTTCTTGCTTTGGGGCACTGAACCTTGGTAGAAAACAGTAAATTTGGTAATTTTTATCCACATAACAAGTGCCCAAACCTGTAAGGGTTATACAGCAGGCAATTATAAAAAAATGAGTAGTCTTAGTCACCATATTGTAAATACTAATGCTATTTTCTGTTTATGTAAAATTCATTATTGTGATGTAATAATCTCTTCAAGTTATCACGTGATGAGAGGCATTATTTCTTACTATTGACCCAAAGTGATTTTCTCAAAATTTTCTCATTTGGGTAATATTGGATCCCAGATATGATGTCTACTTGTCACATCTAAACCCTTGATATTAAAATGAAAGGTTTTTCTGTATTTTAAAGATAATTAACTGAGAGAAAGTTTTAAGAATATTACTAATGAGTGATGAGTCATTGTAATAGAAGTTATTTTCCCTGTGCAGGATGAAGACCAAGATGATTCTGAGATTTAAATTTTACACTTCTTCTCTCTGGCTTGATGTCCGCTCTTGCCAGCCAATGGCCCAAATGTTGTGCAAAGAGGGACGGAAGAAACCAGTGAAGTCACTGGAGAACACGAGAGAATAAGAGACCTAGGTGGCACTAGTATGGCTTTCCCAGAAATGAAGCGTTGACCGGGGTACGTAAATTAGTTGAACACAAGTTTTTGAGGTTGAGACGTTATAATTTATTGATGCTAGCTTCTAAAAGTGCATCTGATAGCTTTTAATATTTTTAGTCCGACAGACAACGACGCCAAGAAAAGATGGATGAGAGAGCAGCTGTGTGGAACTCTTCTCCCATGCCAGATCGTTTGTACTTGAGGTAATAAGGTGGAGGAGATAAAGTCTGTTATGGGGATCTTTTTTATTTTGGGCCCCAGTCTGCCATTCCTGCCTGGGCTCAGAACTTATCCGATGAGGACTGGAAAGACCAAGTTCTGGACTCCTATCACGCAAGATGCACAGTGACTGATTTAACAAAACCCTTAATAAAGATCTTATTCTCTTAAATGATATTCTGTATATATTTGGTAGAATTACCGACAATATGTAAAGTAAAGGACACAAGTGGCAACTAATGTGACATTTTATTGTGGCAACATTCGCTCTCCAGGGGCTTTGACAAAGCTCCTGGAGAGTGAAACGTTGCACAATAAAATGTTTACATTAGTTGCACTTGTGTCCTTTTGCTTTACAAATGATATTCGCTTAAAGTGGGAGCACTAAAATGTGTTGCAGCATTATTTGCTATGCTTTAAAAAGTCCTAATATATAAACAAAATTCTAGGGCCATTGTAGAGCACCACATATCCAAAGTGGCCAGGATAAGGCCTGGAATTTTTGAAACTCCAATATAGATAGGGAAAAAAGGTGAGTGGTGCGTTGAGGTATATGTGGAGTCAAAAAACGTTATCTATGGAGGGAAAGAAGGGAATGTATGAAGTATAGTAGTACCAACACTCTTATATGGGTGTGAAGCTTGGGGGGTAAATGCAGCAGCGAGGAGACGGTTTGGAGGCAGTGGAGATTTCCTGTCTAAGGGCAATGTGTGGTGTAAATATTATGCAGAAAATTCGGAGTGTGGAAATTAGGAAAAGGTGTGGAGTTAATAAAAGTATAGTCAGAGGGCAGAAGAGGGTTGTTGAGGTGGTTTGGTTCATTTTGAAAGAATGGATCAAAGTAGAATGACATGGAAAGCATAAAAATCTATAGGGGAAGGAAGGCGGGGTAGGGGTCGTCCCTCGAAAGGGTTGGAGAAGGGGGGGGTAAAGGAGGTTTTGTGGGCAAGGGGCTTGGACTTCCAGCAAGCGTGCGTGGGGCGTGTTAGATAGGATGAGTGGAGACGAAAAAGGTACTTGGGACTTGACGATTCTGTTGGGGTGTGAGCAGGGGAAATTTAGTGAAGGGATTCAGGGAAACCGGGTTATTTTTCCCTATAGTCGACTCGAGTCCTGGAAATGGGGAAATACAGTGCCCGCACTTTAAAGAGGGGCTTGGGAAAAATTGGCAGTTTGGAGGGATATGTTGTGTATCTTTATATGTGTAATGCTTCTGAACTGTTGTATTCCCGAGCACCTCTGCAAAAACATGAAATGTGCGAGTGTGGTGAAAGTGTTTTAATGATGAATGAAAAGTATTTTCTTTTTGGGGATTTTCTTTCTTTTTTGGGGCACCCTGCCTTGGTGGAGACGGCCGACTTGTTGAAAAAAAAAAAAAAAAAAAAAATCAGGAAACCGGTTATTTTCATATAGTCAGACTCGAGTCCTGAAATGGGAAGTACAATCCCCTGCACTTTAAAGGAGGGGTTGGGATATTGGCAGTTTGGAGGGATATGTTGTGAAATCTTTATATTGTGTATGCTTCTGAACTGTTGTATTCTGAGCACCTCTGCAAAAACAGTGATAATGGGGTGAGTGTGGTGAAAGTGTTGATTATTATTATAAAAAAAGAACGCTAAGCCACAAGGGCTATACAGCGGAAAGGGGTTGATGATGATGAAAGTATTTTCTTTTTGGGGATTTTTCTTTCTTTTTTGGGTCACCCTGCCTCGGTGGGAGAACGGCCAACTTGTTGAAAAAAAAAATTATTATATTTGGGAGGGAGCACAAAACCCATAGGGGTAACACCCACCTGGGAAAATGGAAGACCCTGTATTCACCCCCAAAGGGTACAAAAAGTCCAGATCTTTGGATCAAGAGCCCCTCACCAGCATCAAGAAACCTTCCTTGAGGGGCCCAATTTTAAAAGAGCATGTAAATGTATTTATACTATACTATATAAAAACTGTCAAAGTAATTTAAATGTCACTACTTCAGTTGATTTACTTATTTCCATGTTAATTTCTGTATTCCATAAGTGTAAATTATAGGGGCAACTTTCAAGAATTGGAGCCACAGTAAATATTATTCTGGGTTTTTTTTCCTGGATTATTTTTTTTTTTTTAAAAATTCAGATTCATTATGTCTTACTGAGCTGATTATTATATACTATTGTCATAGTGTATGTAAGAACATTGTTCATTGTTTTACATTCTTCACTCCCCATGATTTAATTATTAGCTGCACTTAGGACACAGAGTTTAGCCAAACAGTAACCACTGACACTGGTGCCAGTCAGTGTTACAGTGGCACTTGTGGTTATAACCATCTTTAAAGGGTTACAATGACCCGTGCGACTGATAATCTACTGTTTTTGGTATATACACTACTAAAGATGTAATATAATACAAATTGTCACTTGTGTGCTACCTCTCCTGGATCTGATAGGGGACACTCAGTATTTTTATGTTTTTGTGTTATTCTTTTATTAAAATTAATTACATTACTGTATTTAAAGAAACAAAGCTTAATTGAATTATGAATGTAAGCTAAGCTAGACAAGGGTGTAATTTCCACTTACCAGTTGTTTATATAATACTGTATATTGCAAAATATATTTTGTAATGGTGTTTGATGTTTTTATAATTTTCCCTTTTTTACATTTTGGGATGCTCGTGTTGTGTACAGTACAGCAATATTTAACTCGCCATACATCTTGTGCTTGTAAAGCCAAGAATTAGATAGATATCTACCTGAAGTTTGTGGAAAATGAAGCTTGATATATCTTTAGATTGTTAATTGTCAAGCCATATAATATATATAAATATATATATCAACACATCTCCACAGGGAAGTGGAGAAGCCTTCCTCTGTAAGCCATGTATGTCATAAGAGGTGACTAAATGCTGGGAGCAAGTGCTAGTAACCCCTTTTTTTGTATAAATTACTAAATGTAAAAAGAAGAAAAACTTTCATTTTTTTTTTTTTTTTCAGGCTACCCTGCTTCCATGGAAGTGCCAAGTGTTAAAATAATATATCGACATATACAGTATATTTAACATTGTTTGATAGCAAATGAATTTATCCCAGTTGGTTTAACATTTTTTTTTGCAAATGCAGTATTATAATAATCAGTTCTATTGTTGCATCGTTTAGGAGGAAAAATTTTTTTTAGTTTTTTCTTATGGTGATTAAATATTGCCATACACACACAATTACATATACACCACAAGGCACACTACTGCCATACATAAGGGCTTGTCAGTGATGTTAAAATATCGTCATCAGTTAAGACCTACAAAAGTAAATCTGCATTAAAAGTTGGATTGCCACAGAGAAGGGCAGACAAAGTCAGCATCACAGCATAGAAGGAAGCCTTTGAAGTGAAGGTGGCATGCTCTTTGATTAATGAAACAATTATGAAATGTTTGTCTGCACGACCTGGCAATCTCTGCAGCAGCACCAGGCACGTCTCCTGAGATGATCATATGTAGGCCTAGGGTGTGTAGGCATATAGTGTGAATTATAATAAACAATTCATTATACATTATCCATAATACATTATACCCTGCCTTGGTGGAAAGCGGCTTGACGTGTTAAAAAAAAAAAAATCAAACTAAGCACTAAACCAGAAAGGCCCAAGTGGTGGTTTATATTATAATCAAACTAAGCACTAAATCTGAAAGGCTCCAGTGTGGTTTATATATCTGCTTGTCAGTGTTACAATACAACATCAGGGATACCTAAATTGCTGATCTTTAGCTCCTAGTGTGTTTGTTAACTTATATTTCTTAGCCTTATTTTCTGCAACTTATCTCTCTAAGACACTTGGCAATATAACAACCTCTGCTCTAACTTCTTATTATATAGTCTTAATTTATTCATTGCCTGTTAACTCCATTTTCATATACTGTACTGTATAATGAATTGGCTCATACATATAACCCCATATTTTATGCTTATCCTCCATTTCCCTCAGGGAAGGTTCCTTGATGCAGGCAAGGGGCTCTTCATCCAAGGAATTGAATCTATCGTCCTTTTCCTTAGATAAAACAACGACTGCCTCATTTCTCCAAGTGCTGTAAGAAACCATAGTTTAGCACTTTCCACTAAATACATGTATAATAATTAATTTAAAAATTATAATACAGCATTTGCACAGAAAAGAGAATATAGAAGAAATCCTTATAGTTATACAGTACAGGTTGGCCATCACTAATCCGGCATCATTGGGACCTTAGTGTTGCCGGATTAGTGAGTTTGCCGGATTACAGAGTGGTTAGGTTAGAATACACTTAATTAGCCTATCAACAGAGATTTTTTCTGCTACATCTCCTCATTTTCATCACTGCTTTCTCCTCCACTGGCTTGATGCTGTGGATTTACAAGTGTCTGCACAATTTCTGAGTCAGTGTAATGATGAAATTTGAAATTATGCTAGCCGAAATTCATGCCAGATTACTGATGGAACCGAATAACTGACTGCCAGATTAGTGATGGCCGACCTGTACTGGTACATACACTATATTCCTATTATGATAACCAATATTAACATTATGTTAATACATACAATAACTATAAATTATAAAATGAAAAGTGTACGTGACAAAGTGCCTGTCACATGTGTATACATGATGAAGTGCCTGTCATATACCTGTACACATGACATGTATGTCACATCATATACACATGATGTGCCTGTCACATATGTCTACACATGACGTGCCTGTCACATCATGCACATATGAAGTGCCTGTCACAGACACACAACATTACATTGCCACTTTAAAGACCACATGGGTCTGGCACATCTTTGTGAATATAATAACATGTGCATATATTTAGTGTGATTTTGATTATTTTTGCTTTACTGTAGACGGCAGCAGCAGCAGCAGATTGGCAGACAACAACCACCACTCAGGGAAGCATTATGAGTGTGGAAATAGAAGCCAATTAAATACTGAGGCCTGGTTATGGAACTGGACTACAGGGGCATTGACCCACCCAGAACTCCCTCCAGCTAGGTAGACTCCCTCCCTCCAGGTAGATTCAAATAGCACTGTCTCCTGAACTTCTCAGATGACAGGTAAATCTCACAAACTTCTACCAGCACTCAGTTTACACATATCTTCATCTTTGTGTACATGTTTTCCTAGTAGCTCTTATTCCTCTAATATGCCTTTCCAATTCACGAGGCCTGGTCCTGCAACTAGGCCACTGGAAAAATTATTCTTCAAACCATTAACAGACAAGGTATAACAAATAACATATAACAAATATTAAAGTTGACATGGTTTATTTAGTACTGCAATAAATTTAGAAATGTAATGCAGAGCAAAGCCATATAGCAGTGCAAAGCCATACAGCATGTGCTAATGGGTAATTCAGTTCTCATGTATTCATTGTAGCCCCTAAATTTATATTTACAAACTGCCTATGAGACTGTATATAAAACTAGTCATTTTGTCATTAATTTATTAATCTTAAGTTAGTCTTAAGTTTGCTTGAAAATGCTCTGCATATTAAGGGGCTTTCTGTGTAACACGCCTAAATGTACAAACATTGTATCATGCTGAAATAAAGTATTTTATCTTAGTAAAACCATACAACTTTATTTTGGTGGAATACAGTATCTTGCATTTTTTTTGGCACATTAGTAAAAGAAGTGCATTTTAAAAAAAAGA
>NW_026506718.1:0-30000 GCF_026875155.1 Cherax quadricarinatus
AGTGTGTTTGTAAGCTTTTAGTGTGTCTTGTAAGACTATAGTGTGTCTTGTAAGACTACAGTGTGTCTTGTAAGACTGTAGTGTGTCTTGTAATACTGTAGTGTGTTTTGTAAGACTGTAGTGTGTCTTGTAAGACTGTAGTGTGTCTTGTAAGACTGTAGTGTGTCTTGTAAGACTGTAGTGCGTCTTGCAAGACTGTAGTGTGTCTTGTAAGCCTGTACTGTGTCTTGTAAGACTGTAGTGTGTCTAGTAAGACTATAGTGCATCTTGTAAGACTGTAGAGTGTCTTGTAAGACTGTAGTGTGTCTTGTAAGATTCTAGTGTGTCTTGTAAGACTGTAGTGTGTCTTGTTAGACTATAGTATGTCTTGTAAGACTGTAGTGTGTCTTGTTAGACTATAGTATGTCTTGTAAGACTTTAGTGTGTCTTGTAAGGCTGTAGTGTGTCTTGTAAGACTGTAGTGTGTCTTGTAAGAATGTAGAGTGTCTTGTAAGACTGTAGTGCGTCTTGTAAGACTGTAGTGTGTATTGTAAGACTATAGTGTGTCTCGTAAGACTGTAGTGTGTCTTGTAAGACTATAGTGTGTCTTGTAAGTCTGTAGTGTGTCTTTTAAGACTGTAGTGTGTCTTGTAAGACTGTAGTGTGTCTTGTAAGACTGTAGTGTGTATTGTAAGACATTAGTGTGCCTTGTAAGACTGTAGTGTGTCTTGTAAGACTGTAGTGTGTCTTGTAAGACTGTAGTGTGTCTTGTAAGACTGTAGTGTGTCTTGTAAGACTGTAGTGTGTCTTGTAAGACTGTAGTGTGTCTTGTAAGATGCTAGTGTGTCTTGTAAGACTGTAGTGTGTCTTGTAAGACTATAGTATGTCTTGTAAGACTGTAGTGTGTCTTGTAAGACTGTTGTGTGTCTTGTAAGACTGTAGTGTGTCTTGTAAGACTGTAGTGTGTCTTGTAAGACTGTAGTGTGTCTTGTAAGACTGTAGTGTGTCTTGTAAGACTACTAGTGTGTCTTGTAAGACTGTAGTGTGTCTTGTAAGCTGTAGTGTGTCTTGTAAGACTGTAGTGTGTCTTGTAAGACTGTAGTGTGTCTTGTAAGACTGTAGTGTGTCTTGTAAGACTGTAGTGCGTCTTGTAAGACTGTAGTGTGTCTTGTAGGACTGTAGTGTGTCTTGTAAGACTGTAGTGTGTCTTGTAAGACTGTAGTGTGTCTTTGAAGACTGTAGTGTGTCTTGTAAGACTGTAGTGTGTCTTGTAAGACTGTAGTGTGTCTTGTAAGACTGTAGTGTGTGTCTTGTTGGACTATAGTTGTCTGTAAGACTTTAGTGTGTCTTGTAAGGCTGTAGTGTGTCTTGTAAGACTGTAGTGTGTCTTGTAAGAAAGTAGAGTGTCTTTTAAGACTGATGCGCCTTGTAAGACTGTAGGTGTTTGTAAGACTATGTGTGTCTTGTAAGATGTAGTGTGTCTTGTAAGGCGTAGTTGGGCTTGTAAGATATAGTGTGTCTTTTAAGACTGTAGTGGCTTGTAAGGCTTAGTGTGTCTTGTAAGACCGTAGGTGTCTTGTAAGACAGTAGTGTGCTTGTAAGACTGAGTGTGTCTTTTAAGACAATAGTGTGTCTTGTAAGACTGTAAATGTTTTTTTTAAAAAAATGTAGTGTGTCTTGTGAGACTATAGTGTGTCTTTTAAGGCTGTAGTTGTCTTTTTTAAAACGGTGGTGTCTTGTAAAACTGTAGTGTGTCTTGTAAGACTGTATGTGATTGTAAGACATTAGTGTGCCTTGTAAGTCACAGTGTGTCTTGAAACTGTAGTTGTGTTGTAAGACTACAGTGTGTTTTTAAAACTGGGGTTTTCTTGTAGACTGTATGTGTCTTGTAAGCGTAGTGCGTCTTGTAAGACTGTAGTGTGTCTTGTAAGACTAAAGTGTGGGTTGTAAGACTACAGTGTGTCTCGTGGAATGTAGTGGTTTGTAAAACTGTAGGCGTCTTGAAGAAAGTAGTGTGTCTTGTAAGACTAAGTGGGGCTTGAAACTACGTGTGTTCGTGAGAATGTAGTGTGTTTGTAAAACTGTAGTGTGCTTGTAAGAGTAGTGTGCCTTGTAAGCTGTAGTGTGTCTTTTAAGTGTAGTGTATCTTGTAAGATGTAGTGAGTTTGTAAAAATATAGTGTGTCTTTAAGATGTAGTTGTCTTTTAAGATGTAGGTGCCTTGTAAGACTGTAGGTGTCTTTTTAAAACTTTTAGTGTATCTTGTAAGACTGTAGTGAGTCTTGTAAGAATAAGTGTGTCTTGTAAGGCTTTTGGGTGTCTTGTAAGACTGTATTGTCTCTTGTAAGATGTAGTGTTCTTGTAAGGGCGTATGTGTTTGCAAGACTGAGTGTGTCTTTCAAGACTGAGTGTGTCTTGAAGACTGTATGTGGGCTTTTAAGACGTAGTGTGTCTTGTAAGACTGTAGGTGTCTTGTAAATGTGTTTGTCTTGTAAGACTGCAGTGAGCCTTGTAAGACTGTAGTTTGTTTGTAAGATGTAGTGTGTTTGTAAGACTGTAGTGGTCTTGTAAAAACTGTAGTGTGTTTGTAAAATGTATGTGTTTTTAAGATGCAGTTTGTCTCGTAAGACTGAGTGGGTCTTTAAACTGTAGTGTGTCTTGTAAGACTGTACGTGTTGTAAGCTGTAGTGTGTCTTGTAAGATGTATGTGTCATGTAAGACTGTAGGTTCTTGTAATACGTGTGTGTCTTGTAAGACTGTGGGGCCTAGAAGATGAGTGTGTCTTGTAAGACTAGAGTTGTCTTGTAAGACTGAAGTGTGTCTTGTAAGTGGCTAGTGTGTTTTGTAAGACGGGAGTGTGTCTTTTAAGCTATAGTGTTTTTGTAAGACTGTACTGTGACTTGTAAGACTGTAGTTGTCTGAAGATGTAGGGTCCTGAAGACTGTAGTTTCTTGTAATATTGTGTGTCTTGTAAGACTGTAGTGTGCCTAGTAAGACTGTAGTGTGTCTTGTAAGATGGAGGTGTCTTGCAGACGTAGTGCGTTTTTAAGTGGGTAGTGTTCTTGTAGGACTGTAGTGGTCTTTTTAAGATGTAGTGTGCTTGTAAGTGCTAGTGTGTCTTGTAAGACGTAGGGGGTCTTGTCAGACTATAGTATGGGCTTGTAAACTGTAGTGAGCCTTGTAAGAGTTGTGTGTCTTGTAAAACTGTGTGTGTCTTGTAAGCTTAGTGTGTCTTGTAAGACTGTTAGTGGGGGTTTGTAAGACTATAGTGTGCTTTTAAGACGACAGTGTGTCTTGTAAAACTGTAGTGTGTCTTTTAAGGGCTGTAGTGTGTTTTTTTAAGACTGTAATGTGTCTTGTAAGACTGTAGTGTGTCTTTAAGACTGTATGTGTCTTGTAAGACTGTATGGTCTTGAAGACTGTAGTGTGTCTTATAAGAGTACTTGGGCTTTTAAAGGGCTGTAGGGGGTCTAGTAAGACTATAGTGGTCTTTTAAGACTGTAAGTTCTTGTAAAACTTAGTGGGGTCTTGTAAATGCTTTGTGTCTTGCAAGACTGTAGTGTGTCTTTTTGACTATAGTGTGTCTTGTAAGACTGTAGTGTGTCTTGTAAGGTGTAGTTGTCTTGTAAGACCGTAGTAGTTTGAAGATGTAGTGGTTTGTAAGCTATAGTGTGTCTTGTAAATGTAGTGTGCTTTTAGGCTGAGGTGTCTTTTAAGACCGAGTGTGCTTGTAAGACTGTAGTGTGTCTTGTAAGACTGTAGTGTGTCCCTTTAAACCCCATAGTGTGCATGTAAAACTGTAGTGTGTCTTGTAAACTGTAGTGTGTCTTGTGAGACTGTAGGTGTCTTGTAAGGCAGTTTTTTTTAAGATTTAGGGTTTAAACAGGGGTCTTTAAGACTGTAGTGTGTTTGTAAGACGATGTGCCCTTTTAAGACAGTGTGTTTGTAAGACTGTAGGGGGGTTTTTTTAAGAAACAGGTGTCTTGTAAAATATGTGTGGCTTGTAAAACTAAGTGTGTCTCGTGAGAATTAGTGTGTCTTGTAAGACTTAGTGTGCTTTAAGACTGTAGTGTGTCTTGTAAGATGTAGTGCGTCTTGTAAGACTGTAGGGGTCTTGTAAGATATAGGTGGGGTTGTAAAATCAGTGTGTCTCGGAGAATGTAGTGTGTCTTTTAAGCTGTACTGGTCTTGTAAGACTGTAGGTTCTTGTAAGTCTATAGTTGGCTTGTAAGACACAGTTGTCTCGTGAGAAGTAGTGTGTCTTGTAAGACTGTAGTGGTCTTGTAAGACGTAGTGTGCCTTGTAAGACTTAGTGTGTCTTTTAAGACTGTAGGTATCTTGTAAGACTGTAGTGAGTTTGTAAGAATATAGTGTGTCTTTTAAGACTGTAGTGTGTCTTGTGACTGAGTTTTTCCTTTTAAGACTGTAGTGTGCTTTTAAGACTTAGTGTATCTTGTAAGACTGTAGTGAGTCTTGTAAGAATTAGTTGCTTTTAAAAGGGTTTGTGTGTCTTTAAGACTGTATTTTCTCTTGTAAGACTGTGTGTGTCTTGTAAGCTGTATGTGTCTTGCAAGACTGTAGTGTGTCTTTCAAGATGTAGTGTGTCTTGTAAGACTGTAGTGTGTCTTTTAAGATGTGGTGTCTTGTAAGACTGTAGTGTGTCTTTAAGACTGTGTTTGTCTTGTAAAACTGCAGTGAGCCTTGTAAGCTGTAGTTTGTCTTTTAAGACTTTTTGTGTGTCTTGTAAAATTTGTGTGTTTGTAAGACTGTAGTTGTCTTGTAAGACGTAGTGTGTCTTGAAAGACTGCAGTTTGTCTCGTAAGTGTAGGTGTCTTCTAAGACTGTAGTGTGTCTTGCAAAACTTTTTTCTGGTCTTGTAAGACTTAGTATTTTGTAAGACTGTAGTGTGTATGTAAGACTGTAGTGTGTCTTGTAATACGTAGTGTGTCTTGTAAGACTGTAGTTGCCCAGTAAGACTGTTGTGTCTTTTTTAAAAACTAGAGTGTGTCTTGTAAGACTGAAGTTGTCTTGTAAATGGCTAGTTGTCTTGTAAGACGGTAGTGTGTTTTAAATATAGTGTGTCTTGTAAGACTGTACTGTGCTTGTAAGACTGTAGTGTGTCTTGTAAGACTGTAGTGTGTCCTGTAAGACTGTAGTGTGTCTTGTAAACTGTAGTGTGTCTTTAAGACGTAGTGTGTCTTGTGACGTGTGTGTCTTGTAAGACTGTAGTGTGTATTGTAATTTAGGTGCCCTTTTAAATCTGCGTGTGTCTTGTAAGACTCTAGTGTGTGTTTAAGACTACAGTGTGTCTTGTAAGACTGTAGTGTTCTTGTAAGACTGTGTGTGTCTTGAAGACTGTATGCGTCTTGTAACACTGTAGTGTGTTTGTAAGACTATGTTTGGGTTGAAAGGGCTACAATGTGTTCGTGAGAATGTGTGTGTCTTTTAAGACTGTGTGCGTCTTTAAGACGTATGTGTCTTGTAAAAACTATAGTGTGGCTTGTAAGAACAGTGTGTCTCGTGAGAATGTAGTGTGTCTTGTAAGACGTAGTGTGCTTGTAAACTGTTTGTGCCTTTTAAGACTGTAGGTGCTTTTTTAAAACTGTAGTGTATCTTGTAAGACGTAGGAGTCTTGAAAAAATAACTGGTCTTGTAAGAGAGTGTGTCTTTTAAGATGTGTGTGCCTTGTAAACTGAGTGTGTCTTTAAGACTGTAGGTGTCTTGTAAGACGTAGTGAGTTTGTTAGAATAAGTGTGTCTTGTAAGGTTTAGTGTGTCTTGTAAGACTGTTTTCTTTGTAGACTGTAGTGTGCTTGAAGACTTTTGTGTGTCTTTTAAGACTGTAGTGTGTTGTAAGACTGTAGTGCGTCTTGTAAGACTGTGTGTGTCTTTTTAAAACTATGTGTGGCTTTTAAGACAAGTGTGTCTCGTGAGAAAGTAGTGTGTCTTGTAAGCTGACTGGTCTTGTAAGACTGTAGTGTGTTTGTAAGACTATAGTGTTTCTTTTAAGACTACAGTGTGTCTCGTGAGAATTAGGTGTCTTTTAAGATGTAGTGTGTCTTGTAAAACTGTAGTGTGCCTTTAAGACGTGTGTGTCTTTTAAGATGTAGTGATTTGAAGACTGTATGAGTCTTGTAAGAATATAGTGTGTTTGAAAAACTGTAGGTGTATTTTAAAACAGTAGTGTGCCTTGTAAGTCACAGTTGGTTTTTAAGCTGTGTGTGTCTTTAAGACACAGTGTGGTTGTAAGACTGTTGTGTCATTAAGTCTGTAGGTTTCCCTTACAAGATGTAGGTGTCTTGCAAGAAGTGTGTGTCTTGTAAGACTTAGTGTGCCTTGTAAGACTGTTGTGTTTTGTAAGATGTAGTGTGTCTTGTAAGACTGTAGTGTGTCTTGTAAAACTGTGTGTTTCTTGTAAGACTGTAGTGTGTTATGTAAAGGGTGTAGTGTGTCTTTTAAGACTGTAGTGTGTCTTGTAAGACTGTATGTGTCTTGTAAGACTGTAGTGTGCCTTTTCAAACTGTAGTGTGTCTTTCCCGACTGTATGTGTCTTGTAAGCTGTAGTGTGTCTTGTAAGACTGTACTGGTCTTGTAAGACTGTAGTGTTTCTTGTAAGACTGCAGTGAGCCCTTTTAAGACGTAGTTTTTCTTGTAAGACTTAGTGTGCTTGTAAGATGTAGTGTGTCTTGTAAGACTGTAGTGTTTTGTAAGATGTAGTGTGTCTTTAAACTGCAGTTTGTCTCGTAAGACGTAGTGTGTCTTTTAGACTGTGTGGTTTTTAGACTGTAGTGTGTCTTCTAAGACTGTAGTGTGTCTTGTAAGACTGTACTGTGTTTGTAAGACTGTAGTGTGTCTTGCAAGACTGTGTGTGTAGGGGGGTTTTTAAAGATGTGTCTTGTAAACTGTAGGTGCTTGTAAAACTGGTTGTCCCTTAAAAACGTTTGTGTCTTGTAAAACTAGAGTGTGTCTTGTAGACTGTATGTGCTTGTAAGTGGCTAGTGTGTCTTGTAAGACTGTTGTTTGGGGCTTTTTAAGTGTATGTGCCTGTAAGACTGTGTGTGTTTGTAAGATGGGTGGTCTTGTAAGACTGTAGTGTGTCTTGTAAGACTGTAGTGTGTCTTGTAAGAATATAGTGTGTCTTGTAAGACTGTAGTGTGTCTTGTAAGACTGTAGTGTGCCTTGTAAGACTGTAGTGTGTCTTTTAAGACTGTAGTGTATCTTGTAAGACTGTAGTGAGTCTTGTAAGAATATAGTGTGTCTTGTAAGGCTTTAGTGTGTCTTGTAAGACTGTATTGTCTCTTGTAAGACTGTAGTGTGTCTTGCAAGACTGTAGTGTGTCTTGCAAGACTGTAGTGTGTCTTGTAAGACTGTAGTGTGTCTTGTAAGACTGTAGTGTGTCTTGTAAGACTGTAGTGTGTCTTGTAAGACTGTAGTTTGTCTTGTAAGACTGCAGTGAGCCTTGTAAGACTGTAGTTTGTCTTGTAAGACTGTAGTGTGTCTTGTAAGACTGTAGTGTGTCTTGTAAGACTGTAGTGTGTCTTGTAAGACTGTAGTGTGTCTTGTAAGACTGCAGTTTGTCTCGTAAGACTGTAGTGTGTCTTCTAAGACTGTAGTGTGTCTTGCAAGACTGTACTGTGTCTTGTAAGACTGTAGTGTGTCTTGTAAGACTGTAGTGTGTCATGTAAGACTGTAGTGTGTCTTGTAATACTGTAGTGTGTCTTGTAAGACTGTAGTGTGCCTAGTAAGACTGTAGTGTGTCTTGTAAGACTAGAGTGTGTCTTGTAAGACTGTAGTGTGTCTTGTAAGTGGCTAGTGTGTCTTGTAAGACGGTAGTGTGTCTTGTAAGACTATAGTGTGTCTTGTAAGACTGTACTGTGTCTTGTAAGACTGTAGTGTGTCTTGTAAGACTGTAGTGTGTCTTGTAAGACTGTAGTGTGTCTTGTAATACTGTAGTGTGTCTTGTAAGACTGTAGTGTGTCTTGTAAGACTGTAGTGTGCCTAGTAAGACTGTAGTGTGTCTTGTAAGACTGGAGTGTGTCTTGCAAGACTGTAGTGTGTCTTGTAAGACTGTAGTGTGTATTATAAGACAGTAGTGTGCCTTGTAAGTCTACAGTGTGTCTTGTAAGACTGTAGTGTGTCTTGTAAGACTACAGTGTGGCTTGTAAGACTATAGTGTGTCTTGTAAGACTGTAGTGTGTCTTGTAAGACTGTAGTGTGTCTTGTAAGACTGTATTGTGTCTATTAAGTCTGTAGTGTGTCTTACAAGACTGTAGTGTGTCTTGCAAGACTGTAGTGTGTCTTGTAAGACTGTAGTGTGTCTTGTAAGACTGTAGTGTGTCTTGTAAGACTGTAGTGTGTCTTGTAAGACTGTAGTGTGTCTTGTAAGACTGTAGCGTTTCTTGTAAGACTGTAGTGTGTTATGTAAGGCTGTAGTGTGTCTTGTAAGACTGTAGTGTGTCTTGTAAGACTGTAGTGTGTCTTGTAAGACTGTAGTGTGCCTTGCAAGACTGTAGTGTGTCTTCCAAGACTGTAGTGTGTCTTGTAAGACTGTAGTGTGTCTTGTAAGACTGTAGTGTGTCTTGTAAGACTGTAGTGTGTCTTGTAAGACTGCAGTGTGTCTTGTAAGACTGTAGTGTGCCTTGTAAGACTGTAGTGTGTCTTGTAAGACTGTAGTGTGCCTTGTAAGACTGTAGTGTGTCTTGTAAGACTGTAGTGTGTCTTGTAAGACTGCAGTGAGCCTTGTAAGACTGTAGTGTGTCTTGTAAGACTATAGTGTGTCTTGTAAGACTGTAGTGTGTCTTGTAAGACTCTAGTGTGTCTTGTAAGCCTGTAGTGTGTCTTGTAAGACTGTAGTGTGTCTCGTAAGACTGTACTATGTCTTGTAAGACTGTAGTGTGTCTTGTAAGACTGTAGTGTGTCTTGTAAGACTGTAGTGTGTCTTGTAAGACTGTAGTGTGTCTTGTAAGACTGTAGTGTGTCATATATAGTCATATATTCTCTCCACAAATATGCACAAAATGCTATATAGCAACAAGATGTTGATGAACGAGAGAGCAAAACTAGTTCACTCACTGCGATTGGCTTTTCACTTCATCCTCCAGCAGCCTCAGTAAGAGCTGCGTCTAGCCACGTGTGGAAGCAACATCAATTAAGTAAACTGTAACCAAATTGTTTGACGTATAGACCTGACATTAAATCAGGGTAGCCTAATATCACTTGTAGCTACTATGACCCAGCTGCTAGTTTGGCTGGTACAGAGCGAATGCAAGCAGTGAGGGTGTGATCAACACCCAATATATTGTAATGCAACCAGCTCACGTCACACGAGGATTTCCCATTAATACAGCTCAATTTAGTTCTAATAAAACTTTCTAAAAATATTGATTGTTTAGATGCACATCATGACGCAACCTTTCAAATTCTTCCCTCAAGTCCATCAAAAGCTGAAGCAAATACAAGCTCACTAAGTATAGTTTCACTGGAAGATGAAAAATTATCAACTTGTTAGCGGTTTCTGCAACTTTGCAACCTTCTGATTCAATTATAGTTTTACACTGGAATGAAACCATATCTTCAGTAAAATTTGCTTGTGAAAGGAGGAGGGGAATTTCATCCATATATCTTGCTACGTCAGCGTTTACACATTCTGTACAACCTACATTTCCTTGGCACCAGATATTAGCTATACACATATTTTTCTTCAGGACTTTTATTGCGTATTCCCTTCTGAGGAAAGGTTTTAACTATAGCAATGGCGTTTAAACTATTAAGATCAAGATTCGTTATATGTGTACCTAACCCTTTCTCAAAATGAAGGCTCACTAATGAATTATCCGCTTAAGTAAATGGCCTCACCAGTTCCATGGGCATATTACGTTTTGAAAAGATCATTCAATTCTTGTGAATGAGTCATATCCCGTTTAACCCTTTATTTGAACACGAAACCATCCCAAATGAAGGAGGACAAAGAGTCTTAGCTACCTATAATTTATCTGCAGATCTCAATATTTCCAATAATACTATAAAAACATCGACTAATTAAACGTCTAAGTTCAAGAAAAACATTAAATAATCATGTCTTTGTGGGGCTACACTGAGTATTCAACAATTTATTCAACGTTTATCACACACACATTGGCATGCTCTCTCAAACATAAACTAGTAATTCAGAATGGAGAAGTTCTAGCTCCCAGTTATGCTAATAACTGTGCAGTTCAGTCAAACAGTAACGTGAGAGTTAGTCTCCTTACCTGAGGTGTGCTGGTGCTGAACACTCTCATAATTAATAAACTTGTCGAAGGGCAATGCAGTTGTACGAGTTTCAGCTCTGTCTGTCAAAACTGGGCGATAATGTTGCCCAGTGTTTACGTGGCTAGTTTTCCAAGACATCAAACTAGCTTTCAAACAACATAGGGAACCATGGAGGCGGCTTTCTGCACATTAAATGTATTTTGAATTATGTTATAAGGATGAACAGTTTCTCCTGGGATATTCATAATGTGTATTCCACAATGCTTATCTTTCATTTATTTATATTTAATGTTATGAAAAATTTATTTTGCCGTAAGGAAATTATGCGATTTACTTCTGTTATCCCAATAGTTTCTTGTTATAATAATTCAGTTATCACAATGATGTTATAGTAACTCAGTTATCATGAAGTTTCATGTTACAGTAACTCAGTTATCATAATGATGTTGTATCATGTTTCAGTAACTCAGTTATCATAATGATGTTGTATCATGTTTCAGTAACTCAGTTATCATAATGATGTTGTATCATGTTACAGTAACTCAGTTATCATAATGATGTTGTATCATGTTACAGTAACTCAGTTATCATAATGATGTTGTATCATGTTACAGTAACTCAGTTATCATAATGATGTTGTATCATGTTACAGTAACTCAGTTATCATAATGATGTTGTATCATGTTACAGTAACTCAGTTATCATAATGATGTTGTATCATGTTACAGTAACTCAGTTATCATAATGATGTTGTATCATGTTACAGTAACTCAGTTATCATAATGATGTTGTATCATGTTACAGTAACTCAGTTATCATAATGATGTTGTATCATGTTACTTTAACCGAGTTAACATGATTAGGTTAAAGAATGTAGTCTGGGATAATTTTGATGAAAGATAAGACACTTGTGCAACATCTGGTTATCTTTATTGTAAACGTTTCGACATCCAGTGGCTTTATCAATACAAATTCTAGGACATAATAAGAAAACAGAAGAACTATATACAAAAGATGAGGTAATCAGTCCTCAGCCTTGGAGGTGGTGTTTACAAACACCGTGGTTGTAGAGATTCTGAAGCACAGGAAAGGAGACTGGCGCTTATATAGGCGTCAGTGAAGAGAGACGTGTAGCAGACGAGGGCATAGTCACTGGTAGGCGGGATTCCCCAGTGGAAGTAGGTCCATCCCTAATTGATGGGCTAGTTGTAGAAGTCGTGAAGAAGGTCTTGTAGATGTCCTCTGAATCATGGGATAATTCTGCTTACAAAAGTGTTAATTTTTTTGATCTTTGTTACATTATCGTCCACTTGTGATATCCAGCAGGCAGTAATGTAATCCAGCAAGTAGTAATGTAATCCAGAAGGTAGTAATGTAATCCAGCAGGTAGTAATGTTATCCAGCAGGTAGTAATGTTATCCAGCAGGCAGTAATGTAATCCAGCAAGTAGTAATGTAATCCAGCAGGTAGTAATGTTATCCAGCAGGTAGTAATGTTACCCAGCAGGCAGTAATGTAATCCAGCAAGTAGTAATGTAATCCAGAAGGTAGTAATGTAATCCAGCAGGTAGTAATGTTATCCAGCAGGTAGTAATGTTATCCAGCAGGCAGTAATGTAATCCAGCAAGTAGTAATGTAATCCAGAAGGTAGTAATGTAATCCAGCAGGTAGTAAAGTTATCCAGCAGGTAGTAATGTTACCCAGGCAGCAGTAAATGTAATCCAGCAGGTAGTAATGTAATCCAGCGGTAGTAATGTAATCCAGCAGGTAGTAATGTAATCCAGCAGTTAGTAATGTAATCCAGCAGGTAATAATAATCTAGCAGGAAGTAATGTAATCCAGCAGGTAGTAATGTAATCCAGCAGGTAGTATCGTAATCCAGCAGGTAGTAAATGTAATCCAGAAGGTAGTAATGTAATCCAGCAGGTAGTAATGTAATCCAGCAAACAGTAATGTTATCCAGCAAACAGTAATGTAATCCAGCATGTAGTAATGTAATCCAGCAGGTAGTAATGTTATCCAGCAGGTAGTAATGTTATCCAGCAGGCAGTAATGTAATCCAGCAGGCAGTAATGTTGTCCAGCAGGCAGTAATGTTATCGAGCACGCAGTAATGTAATCCAGCAGGTAGTAATGTAATCCAGCAGGCAGTAATGTTATCCAGCAGGCAGTAATGTTACCCAGCAGGCAGTAATTTTATCCAGCAGGTAGTAATGTAATCCAGCAGGTAGTAATGTAATCCAGCAGGTAGTAATGTTATCCAGCAGAGAGTAATGTAATCCAGCAGGCAGTAATGTTATCCAGCAGGCAGTAATGTAACCCAGCAGGCAGCAATGTAATCCAGCAGGTAGTAATGTTATCCAGCAGGCAGTAATGTTATCCAGCAGGTAGTAATGTTATCCAGCAGGTAGTAATGTAATCCAGCAGGCAGTAATGTTATCCAGCAGGTAGTAATGTTATCCAGCAGGTAGTAATGTAATCCAGCAGCAGTAATGTTATCCAAAAGTAGTAAGGTTACCCAGCAGGTAGTAATGTTATCCAGAAGTAGTAATGTAATCCAGCAGGCAGTAATGTTATCCAGAGGTAGTAATGTAATCCAGCAGGTAGTAATGTTATCCAGTAGGTAGTAATGTAATCCAGCAGGCAGTAAGGTTATCCAGCAGGTAGTAATGTTATCCAGCAGGTAGTAATGTTATCGAGCAGGTAGTAATGTAATCCAGCAGGTAGTAATGTTATCCAGCAGGTAGTAATGTAATCCAGCAGGCAGTAAGGTTATCCAGCAGGTAGTAATGTTATCCAGCAGGTAGTAATGTTATCAAGCAGGTAATAATGTAATCCAGCAGGCAGTAAGGTTTCCAGCAGGTAGTAATGTAATCCAGCAGGCAGTAATGTTATTCAGCAGATAGTAATATTATCAGCAGGTAGTAATGTTATTCAGCAGGCAGTAACGTTATCCAGCAGGCAGTAAGGTTTTTCCAGCAGGTAGTAATATTATCCAGCAGGCAGTAATGTTATCCAGCAGGCAGTAATATTATCCATCAGGTAGTAATGTAATCTAGCAGGCAGTAATGTTATCCAGCAGGCAGTAATATAATCCAGCAGGCAGCAATGTTATCCAGCAGGTAGTAATGTAATCCAGCAGGCAGTAGGGTTTTCCAACAGCTAGTAATATTATGCAGCAGGCAGTAATGTTATCCAACAGGCAGTAATGTTATCCAGCAGGTAGTAATGTAATCCAGCAGGTAGCAATGTTATCCAGCAGGTAGTAATGTTATCCAGCAGGCAGTAAGGTTTTTCCAGCAGGTAGTAATATTATGCAGCAGGCAGTAATGTTATCCAACAGGCAGTAATGTTATCCAGCAGGTAGTAATGTAATCCAGCAGGTAACAATGTTATCCAGCAGGTGTAATGTTATCCAGCAGGCAGTGATGTAATCCAGCAGGCAGTAATGTTATCCAACAGGCAGTAATGTATCCAGCAGGTAGTAATGTATCAAGCAGGCTAGTAATGTTATCCAGCAGGCAGTAATGTTATCCAGCAGGCAGTAATGTTATCCAGCAGTTAGTAATGTAATCCAGCAGGTAGTAATGTAATCCAGCAGGTAGTAATGTTATCCAGCAGTTAGTAATGTAATCCAGCAGGTAGTAATGTAATCCAGCAGGTAGTAATGTTATCCACCAGTAGTAATGTAATCCAGCAGGCAGTAATGTTATCCAGCAGGCAGTAATGTAATCCAGCAGGCAGCAATGTAATCCAGCAGGTAGTAATGTTATCCAGCAGGCAGTAATGTTATCCAGCAGGTAGTAATGTTTATAAAGTAGGTATGTAATGTAATCCAGCAGGTAGTAATGTTATCCAGCAGGTAGTAAAGTAACCAGCAGGCAGTAATGTATCCAGCAGGTAGTAATATTATGCAGCAGGTAGTAAAGTAATCCAGCAGGCAGTAATGTTATCCAGCAGGTAGTAATGTTATCCAGCAGGTAGTAATGTAATCCAGCAGGTAGTAATGTTATCCAGCAGGTAGTAATGTTATCCAGCAGGTAGGAAAGTAATCCAGCAGGCAGTAATGTTATCCAGCAGGCAGTAATGTTATCCAGCAGGCAGTAAGGTTTTCCAGCAGGTAGTAATGTAATCCAGCAGGCAGTAATGTTATTCAGCAGGTAGTAATATTATCCAGCAGGTAGTAATGTTATCCAGCAGGTTGTAAGGTTTTCCAGCAGGTAGTAATATTATCCAGCAGGCAGCAATGTTATCCAGCAGGCAGCAATGTAATTCAGCAGGTAGTAATGTAATCCAGCAGGCAGTAAGGTTTTCCAGCAAGTAGTAAAATTATCCAGCAGGCAGCAATGTTATCCAGCAGGCAGTAATGTTATCCAGCAGGCAGTAATGTAATCCAGCAGGCAGTAATGTTATCCAGCAGGCACTAATGTTATCCAGCAGGTAGTAATATTATGCAGCAGGTAGTAATGTTATCCAGCAGGCAGTAATGTTATCCAGCAGGAAGTAATGTTATCCAGCAGGTAGTAATGTTATCCAGCAGGCAGTAAGGTTATCCAGCAGGCAGGTATGTTATCCAGCAGGCAGTAATGTTATCCAGCAGGGCAGTAATGTAATCCAGCAGGTAGTAATGTATCAAGCAGGCAGTAATGATATCCAGCAGGCAGTAATGTTATCCAGCACGCAGTAATGTTATCCAGCAGTTAGTAATGTAATCCAGCAGGTAGTAATGTAATCCAGCAGGTAGTAATGTTATCCACCAGGTAGTAATGTAATCCAGCAGGCAGTAATGTTATCCAGCAGGCAGTAATGTAATCCAGCAGGCAGCAATGTATCCAGCAGGTAGTAATGTTATCCAGCAGGCAGTAATGTTATCCAGCAGGCAGTAATGTTATCCAGCAGGTAGTAATGTTATGCAGCAGGTAGTAAAGTAATCCAGCAGGCAGTAATGTTATCCAGCGGTAGTAATGTTATCCAGCAGGTAGTAATGTAATCCAGCAGGCAGTAAGGTTATCCAGCAGGCAGGTATGTTATCCAGCAGGCAGTAATGTTATCCAGCAGGTAGTAATGTTATAAAGCAGGTAGTAATGTAATCCAGCAGGTAGTAATGTTATCCAGCAGGTAGTAATGTAATCCAGCAGGCAGTAATGTTATCCAGCAGGTAGTAATGTTATGCAGCAGGTAGTAAAGTAATCCAGCAGGCAGTAATGTTATCCAGCAGGTAGTAATGTTATCCAGCAGGTAGTAATGTTATCCAGCAGGTAGTAATGTTATCCAGCAGGTAGTAATGTTATCCAGCAGGCAGTAATGTTATCCAGCAGGCAGTAATGTTATCCAGCAGGAAGTAATGTTATCCAGCAGGTAGTAATGTTATCCAGCAGGCAGTAAGGTTATCCAGCAGGCAGGTATGTTATCCAGCAGGCAGTAATGTTATCCAGCAGGCAGTAATGTTATCCAGCAGGCAGTAATGTTATCCAGCAGGCAGTAATGTTATCCAGCAGGCAGTAATGTTATACAGCAGGCAGTAATGTTATCCCTCAGGCAGTAATGTTATCCAGCAGGCAGTAATGTTATCCAGCAGGCAGTAATGTTATCCAGCAGATAGTAATGTTATCCAGCAGGCAGTAATGTTATCCAGCAGGCAGTAATGTTATCCAGCAGGCAGTAATGTTATCCAGCAGGTAGTAATGTTATCCAGCAGGCAGTAATGTTATCCAGCAGGCAGTAATGTTATCCAGCAGGCAGTAATGTTATCCAGCAGGCAGTAATGTTATCCAGCAGGCAGTAATGTTATCCAGGAGGCAGTAATGTTATCCAGCTGGCAGTAATGTTATCCAGCAGGCAGTAATGTTATCCAGCAGGAAGTAATGTTATCCAGCAGGCAGTAATGTTATTCAGCAGGCAGCAATGTAATTCAGCAGGTAGTAATGTAATCAGCAGGCAGTAAGGTTTTCCAGCAAGTAGTAATATTATCCAGCAGGCAGCAATGTTATCCCACAGGCAGTAATGTAATCCAGCAGGCAGTAATGTTATCCAGCAGCAGTAAGGTTTTCCAGCAAGTAGTAATATTAACCAGCAGGCAGTAATGTTATCCAGCAGGAAGTAATGTTATCCAGCAGGCAGTAATGTCATCCAGCAGGTAGTAATATTATGCAGCAGGTGGTAATGTTATCCAGCAGGCAGTAATGTTATCCAGCAGGTAGTAATGTTATCCAGCAGGTAGTAAAGTTATCAAGCAGGCAGTAAGGTTTTCCAGCAGTCAGTAATGTTATCCAGCAGGCAGTAACGTTACCCAGCAGGCAGTAATGTTATCCAGCAGGCATTAAGGTTATCCAGCAGGCAGGTATGTTATCCAGCAGGCAGTAATGTTATCCAGCAGGCAGTAATGTTATCCAACAGGCAGTAATGTTATCCAGCAGGCAGTAATGTAATCCAGCAGGTAGTAATGTAATCAAGCAGGCAGTAATGTTATCCAGCAGGCAGTAATGTTATCCAGCAGGCAGTAATGTTATCCAGCAGTTAGTAATGTAATCCAGCAGGTAGTAATGTAATCCAGCAGGTAGTAATGTTATCCACCAGGTAGTAATGTAATCCAGCAGGCAGTAATGTTATCCAGCAGGCAGTAATGTAATCCAGCAGGCAGCAATGTAATCCAGCAGGTAGTAATGTTATCCAGCAGGCAGTAATGTTATCCAGCAGGTAGTAATGTTATAAAGCAGGTAGTAATGTAATCCAGCAGGTAGTAATGTTATCCAGCAGGTAGTAATGTAATCCAGCAGGCAGTAATGTTATCCAGCAGGTAGTAATGTTATGCAGCAGGTAGTAAAGTAATCCAGCAGGCAGTAATGTTATCCAGCAGGTAGTAATGTTATCCAGCAGGTAGTAATGTAATCCAGCAGGTAGTATGTTATCCAGCAGGTAGTATGTTATCCAGCAGGTAGGAAAGTAATCCAGCAGGCAGTACGTTATCCAGCAGGCACTAATGTTATCCAGCAGGCAGTAAGGTTTTCCAGCAGGTAGTAATGTAATCCAGCAGGCAGTAATGTTATTCAGCAGGTAGTAATATTATCCAGCAGGTAGTAATGTTATCCAGCAGGTAGTAAGGTTTTCCAGCAGGTAGTAATTATATCCAGCAGGCAGCAATGTTATCCAGCAGGCAGCAATGTAATTCAGCAGGTAGCAATGTAATCCAGCAGGCAGTAAGGTTTACCAGCAAGTAGTAATATTATCCAGCAGGCGCAATGTTATCCAGCAGGCAGTAATGTAATCAGCAGGCAGTAATGTTATCCAGCAGGCAGTAAGGTTTTCCAGCAAGTAGTAATATTAACCAGCAGGCAGTAATGTTATCAGCAGGCAGTATGTTATCCAGCAGGCAGTAATGTTATCCAGCAGGTAGTAATATTATGCAGCAGTTAGTAAATGTTATCCAGCAGGCAGTAATGTTATCCAGCAGGTAGTAATGTTATCCAGCAGGTAGTAATGTTATACCAGCAGGCAGTAAGGTTTTCCAGCAGGCAGTAATGTTATCCAACAGGCAGTAACGTTATCTAGCAAGCAGTAATGTTATCCAGCAGGCAGTAAGGTTATCCAGCAGGCAGGTATGTTATTCACAGGCAGTAATGTTATCCAGCAGGCAGTAATGTTATCCAGCAGGCAGTAAGGTTTTCCAGCAGGCAGTAATGTTATCCAACAGGCAGTAACGTTATCTAGCAGGCAGTAATGTTATCCAGCAGGCAGTAAGGTTATCCAGCAGGCAGGTATGTTATCCAGCAGGCAGTAATGTTATCCAGCAGGCAGTAATGTTATCCAGCAGGCAGTAATGTTATCCAGCAGGCAGTAATGTTATCCAGCAGGCAGTAATGTTATACAGCAGGCAGTAATGTTATCCCGCAGGCAGTAATGTTATCCAGCAGGTAGTAATGTTATCCAGCATGCAGTAATGTTATCCAGCAGGTAGTAATGTTATCCAGCATGCAGTAATGTTATCCAGCAGGCAGTAATGCTATCCAGCAGGTAGTAATGTTATCCAGCAGGCAGTAATGTTATCCTGCAGGCAGTAATGTTATCCAGCAGGCAGTAATGTTATCCAGCAGGGAGTAATGTTATCCAGCAGGCAGTAATGTTATCCAGCTGGCAGTAATGTTATCCAGCATGCAGTAATGTTATCCAGCAGGAAGTAATGTTATCCAGCAGGCAGTAATGTTATCCAGCAGGCAGCAATGTAATTCAGCAGGTAGTAATGTAGTCCAGCAGGCAGTAAGGTTTTCCAGCAAGTAGTAATATTAACCAGCAGGCAGTAATGTTATCCAGCAGGCAGTAATGTTATCCAGCAAGCAGTAATGTTATCCAGCAGGTAGTAATATTATGCAGCAGGTAGTAATGTTATCCAGCAGGCAGTAATGTTATCCAGCAGGTAGTAATGTTATCCAGCAGGTAGTAATGTTATCCCGCAGGCAGTAAGGTTTTCCAGCAGGCAGTAATGTTATCCAGCAGGCAGTAACGTTATCCAGCAGGCAGTAATGTTATCCAGCAGGCAGTAAGGTTATCCAGCAGGCAGGTGTGTTATCCAGCAGGCAGTAATGTTATCCAGCAGGCAGTAATGTTATCCAGCAGGCAGTAATGTTATCCAGCAGGCAGTAATGTTATCCAGCAATCAGTAATGTTATACAACAGGCAGTAATGTTATCCAGCAGGCAGTAATGTTATCCAGCAGGTAGTAATGTTATCCAGCAAGCAGTAATGTTATCCAGCAGGCAGTAATGTTATCGAGCAGGCAGTAATGCTATCCAGCAGGTAGTAATGTTATCCAGCAGGCAGTAATGTTATCCAGCAGGCAGTAATGTTATGCAGCAGGCAGTAATATTATCCAGCAGGCAGTAATGTTATCCAGCAGGCAGTAATGTTATCCAGCAAGCAGTAATGTTATCCAGTTGGCAGTAATGTTATCCAGCAGGCAGTAATGTTATCCAGCAGGAAGTAATGTTATCCAGCAGGCAGTAATGTTATCCAGCAGGCAGTAATGCTATCCAGCAGGTAGTAATGTTATCCAGCAGGCAGTAATGTTATCCAGCAGGCAGTAATGTTATTCAGCAGGCATTAATGTTATCCAGCAGGCAGTAATGTTATCCAGCAGGCAGTAATGTTATCCATCAGGCAGTAATGTTATCCAGCTGGCAGTAATGTTATCCAGCAGGCAGTAATGTTATCCAGCAGGAAGTAATGTTATCAAGCAGGCAGTAATGTTATCCAGCAGGCAGTAATGCTATCCAGCAGGCAGTAATGTTATCCAGCAGGCAGTAATGTTATCCAGCAGGCAGTAATGTTATACAGCAGGCAGTAATGTTATCCAGCAGGCAGTAATGTTATCCAGCAGGCAGTAATGTTATCCAGCTGGCAGTAATGTTATCCAGCAGGCAGTAATGTTATCCAGTAGGCAGTACTGTTATCCAGCAGGCAGTAATGTTATCCAGCAGGCAGTAATGTTATCCAGTAGGCAGTAATGTTATCCAGCAGGTAGTAATGTTATCCAGCAGGCAGTAATGTTATCCAGCAGGCAGTAATGTTATCCAGCAGGCAGTAATGTTATCCAGCAGGCAGTAATGTTATGCAGCAGGCAGTAATGTTATCCAGTAGGCAGTAATGTTATCCAGCAGGTAGTAATGTTATCCAGTAGGCAGTAATGTTATCCAGCAGGTAGTAATGTTATCCAGCAGGTAGTAATGTTATCCAGTAGGCAGTAATGTTATCCAGCAGGTAGTAATGTTATCCAGTAGGCAGTAATGTTATCCAGTAGGCAGTAATGTTATCCAGTAGGCAGTAATGTTATCCAGTAGGCAGTAATGTTATCCAGCAGGCAGTAATGTTATCCAGTAGGCAGTAATGTTATCCAGCAGGCAGTAATGTTATCCAGTAGGCAGTAATGTTATCCAGCAGGCAGTAATGTTATCCAGTAGGCAGTAATGTTATCCAGTAGGCAGTAATGTTATCCAGCAGGCAGTAATGTTATCCAGTAGGCAGTAATGTTATCAGCAGCAGTGCAGTAATGTTATCCAGTAGGCAGTAATGTTATCTAGTAGGCAGTATGTTATCCATGTAGGCAGTAATGTTATCCAGTAGGCAGTAATGTTATCCAGCAGGCAGTAATGTTATCCAGTAGGCAGTAATGTTATCCAGTAGGCAGTAATGTTATCCAGTAGGCAGTAATGTTATCCAGTAGGCAGTAATGTTATCCAGTAGGCAGTAATGTTATCCAGTAGGCAGTAATGTTATCCAGTAGGCAGTATTTTAGTAAACATTATTGTCCACTTGTATTATCCTGCAGGCAGTAATGTTTTCAAGCAGGCAGTAATGTTTTCCAGCAGGCAGTAATGTTATCCAGCAGGCAGTAATGTTTTCCAGCAGGCAGTAATGTTATCCAGCAGGCAGTAATGTTATCCAGCAGGCAGTAATGTTTTCCAGCAGGCAGTAATGTTATCCAGCAGGCAGTAATGTTATCCAGCAGGCAGTAATGTTTTCCAGCAGGAATTAATGCTGTCAAGCATGCAGTATTGTATTATACATCGTTAACCATTTGTGGCATCCAGCAGTCAGTATTGTTTTATACATTATTGTCCACTTGTATTATCCAGCAGTCAGTAATGTAGTATACATATACAATAATAATATTAAGACATTAGTAGTTAATGTTAAACAATAAGACAGTGTTGACAAAGGTGTGAAATTGTTCACATGTAAACAATGTCTGGAGAAAGTATTTTTGACAGAAACAGCAAGAAGTCTGAGCTAGCATGAGCATGAACACAAATAAGATGTTATAAAGTGTAACACAAACATTGTTTTGTTCTGTGATATACATCATTGTGCTCATTATAGAGATGTCAATAAATTAAAATTGCTTTTCAAATCTAATAAGGAAATAAAGACACACATTGTTCATTCTGACACTGCTTCAGCGCTTGTAAATTATTACTTAACTAAGTGGCATTTAAATTTTAACACAATAATTCGTTTTCAAATCATTAATTATCACTGCATGAGGCTTGGCAATAGAGTTGTTAATGATGATATGAAAAATGGATGCCAGCTCTTATGGTCATAACAGTGGAGGTCAGGTGATAAACAAGAGGTCAGAAACGGGAAAGTCTCAGAATACATCACAACATAATAACAGATCAGACATGAAAACGTAAGAGTAACGACCACCATAAAAGGCAGAAAAAATGTCCTACAAGGAAGGTTATTTAAAAGAAAAAAAAAGATGCAGAAAAGAAAAATCTCTGCAACATCCCAAAATATGCAGCAACTGCAAGATAAAAGCAACATACAAAAATTACTTCAAGCATTACTCAGCCGCTCCACCATCATCACTCCCCCAACATGTGACGTAACCAAGACCCATATTGTTCTATCGTCACATGAAAACCCTGGCGTACGGGAAACCCCTTTTACTCTACCATCACGAGTTTTTTTGATTAAATAATTGCCATCTTTTTAATTCCAGATCTCCCCCCTTTTCGGAAGAATACTAAATTCCCCAAAGGACCTAATTCCCACCTTGAGCAGCAGCTCCAATCTCCAAAAAAAGTACGTACAAAAACCCTACTTTTTCGTCGATGCTCCTAATCGTCGTTTGGGGCTCGTCGTGGCGACGTACTCACCCCCCTATCATAGGGCCCAATCAAAAGCCCGATTTCCAAGTCTTCTACACCTCTCTGGGGGGAAAACATTGAAAAAACCTTCAATGCTGAACCCCCAAAAAAAACCTTTCCCCGCCATCACTCGAGTATTCATACAGAGAAAAATCGGATCAATACCTGCACTGGAAAGATATAATTTTTTATAGACTCCGACCAAAACCCACATAAATGCGACACTTTGTCGGAAATTACACGACAGAACGTCAGTTTAAAATCGAAAAGGATCCCACTGTTCCTTCACTACATCAGGATGACCCTTGACTTTTGCAAGCGCCCCCAGCTTTCGACCCAAATTACAAGACTATATCGTTCCTTTCCAACATTGACAACATAAGGAATGCCTCCACCCTGAAAAAATGAAGAAACCTGATTCACAATTAAACGACACCGACCAAAAAGAAGCTAGCCCCCCTTGACCACGCCCCGTTTTTGCCACCCGCCAATAAACCCTAAAGATGCAGAAATTTTCCCATCAGCAATTTAAAATCGCACCCCCGGGTTTCCTGTGTCTTCTATGTCGTTTTCGTTATTGTTTACCCAGGCTTGATTTGGGGTTTAGTCCTGACTCTTTCTCTCTTCGCCCAAGACTTTTCCCCCCGTTTTTCTTCGCCGTCCCCACTTCCCCCTCCCCCCTTGTGGGCCCCTACCTGTGAGTCCGATTGATCTTGCTGTACATTCTACAGATTTTTTGGGCTGAACACATGACTCCGGTGAGGGACTGATTACCTCATACTCCCCCCTTTCCCTTTCGCCTTCCCCCTTTGTATTGGACTGTGAAGCAGTGGGGTGGCGAAACTTTCCCGAATAAAAATTCCATATGTGCATAAGTGTCTCAATTTTTCAACGTTATCTTCACTACCTCACTAAGACCTCACAGATCATCTTCCCCTCAATCACTAAAAACGTTCATTTCCTACACATCACAAAACCATACTTCATTTCGCTTCATTATCAATTTCATTTTCATCACTTTCCTTTCACCACCAACGTTCCTCACTATTTAAAAGTAAAAGATTTAAAATTTGAAAAGGGAAGAATTGTTCGGGACTCATGTAGAAAATTGTAAATCTTACCAAATAACGTTTCCCCATATTTAAAGCAATGCACAAAAGATTAAAAAGGTGAGAAATTTTTCTTGGAAACTATTAACCAAATTTTAACTCTTACACCCTCAACGTTCCTCATATTTAACAGTCAAATAGCATAAAAAATTTTAAAAGGTAAAAATTTTCTTGAACCCCATTTATCGAAGTGTTTCCCAAAGGATATGAAGAGAATTTCTTGGTGCTCCCCCAGACCCACCTTGGGCATCCCCACTGCACCGCAATGTTAAGGATTGTGAAAAGTTGCTTTTCATTTATTCGGGGGTCACACCCCCCCGCTTGCGTAAAATCTCCATGAACTGGGCTTTGTGAATTTATCAACTATAACAATGTTTTAATGTAGTCGATACTTAAGGGAAAAAAATGCAAGTTCACTGGAACAATAAAACTTTTCTCAAGATTCCAAGCAGTAATGCGCCTGATTTCATGTCTCCGACAGAGGCGTAAAGACTCGGGAGAGACTTTTGGGCAACACGGCTGATTACCTTATCTCGGTCAGGATGCCCTCTCCCTTCAAAGCGAAAAAGGAAGACGGCAATTTCGAAAAATTTTCATATCCCCGCGAAGTTTTGGTCACAAAACAGAAAACCTTGACACAGGGAGATATGGTGAGTTTGGGGCCCTGACCGTTAGTTGATCAACTTTTTCAGCGGAACCACAAAAGAAAACCCTTGAGTTTCAGATTTGGCTGGAACATCGTTGGAAGGTGTTACACAAAGACCCGTTCCCAAAATTGATAAACAACGCCCCTGGACAATCCTGTCCGTTTTTATTTAAAACAATTATTTCGATGTCAACCAGGATTAATTTCCCAAAAAACCAAAAATTTTTTTTTTATTTCAAAAAAATATCTTGCAGTCCCCGTAAAAAACCAAAACGATTGGGAAGACAGAAAACAGAAGAATTGAGGAGTGACTGTGACGAAAAGTACCCAAACCCGGAAATTCGTCATTTTCCCCGGTAAGTGGCTTCAAAGTTTAGGTGTGAGTGACTGACACCGGTAAAGCCCAACGCTTACACACCAAAAACACCACACAACAACACACACACACACACACCCCACACACACACCCACACACACACACAAAAAAAAAAAAAAAAAAAAAAAAAAAAAAAAAAAAAAAAAAAGGAAATCTGAGCAGCCCACCTCCACGGGGTGATTTCCCTGGTTTTTTTTTCTGACTGTCAAAGATAATTTTGGGCAAAATAGCTGAGAACTGCTGTCAGTTTTACATTTTTGGTTAGTAAGTTTTAACATTAAAATGGAATAAAATACCGACAGGTTGTTAGTAAGACACATTTTGCAACAGTTAGGTATCTTTTTTTCGAAACGTTTGTCAAACACAGTGGGCCCTTCTTCATAAAGTACAGAAAAGTTATAAAACCCAAAGAGTTTTTAAAGACGTTTTAATCATTCCCCCCACCCCTTAAATTTTTGAGGTGGTCGCCCCCTCAGCCCGGAAAAGGGAAAATTTTTCCCCCATAGAAATGAAACAATAACAATGGAAAAATGCTTTTCTCCAGATTTAGGGACTGACCACCCCAAAACTTTAAGGGTGAGGGCCCTGATTACATCGCCCTTCAAGTCTTTTCTGCTTCTTCAACTTTTCTGTATCGACTGAAAAACCCCTTTTGGGGTGGGCGAAACGTTTCGAAAAAAAAGATTCCTAACTGTTGAAATTTTTTGCTCCCAGTACATATATACACAACACTACCAGTGATCCCCGGACTCCCCTACAAAACCAACTTATGATGCTTGAAGCTTTAACCCCTTCAAATTTTTAAAATATCAATTCCCCTAAAATCCTTTTTAAAAATTTTTGTCTTTCTTTCATTTAAACTTGTTTTAAAAATATGACAAAATTTTTTTTTAACCTTTTTTTAATTTCCCGGGTAAATTTCAGCTTTCATTCTTTATATATAATAAAATAAATATATAAAAATAAAATATATATATATAATAATATATATATATAATATAAAATAAAAAATATATATATAAAATATATATTTATATAAAAAATTATAAAAAATAAAAAAATATTTAAAATATGGGGAAGTCCCACCCCCTAAGCTGGAAGGGGACCCTAAATTCTCAGAGAAGACAATAAACTACCTCAGAAAAACTCAAGGTTCTCCCCCCCGGAAAGCTTTTTTAAAATATTTTCTTCCCCTACCACCCCCAAAAAAATTTTTTATTCTATGAACCATTTATTAATAAACAAAATACTTTTGGACAAAAAATACATAAAAAAGAAAATGGCCCACAATGACAAAGAGAAAATTTTTCTTCCACCCCCCGAGGCTGGGAAGGAGCCAAGAAAGCAGCAAGAAAATTTCCCCCCCTGGGGGCGAGGGTTTTGGGGGCCTGGAACATAAAATTTTGGCTCCCCTTTTGGTTTCCCGGGTGGGGGCGATGAGTCGGGAACCCAATTTTTTAAAAGGAAAACGTGTGGCATTTTTTCCCCAAAACCCAAGGCCCTCGATCCCACGGGGAAAACAAATTGAAAACTTTTGGGGCTAAGTCCCTTTACTTGCTGATCTTGTACCCCTCCCGTGGTCAGCAGCTCACCCCTGCCCGCCCCACACTGTGATGGAAAAAAGGGGTTGTCACCAGGGTGGACCCCACAGTAAAGCCCCATGCTAAAAAGCTTGCCATTTTTTTCCAAGGATAGAGGGGTGATCCCGTAGGGGGGGTTTTTTGCTGGGTTGGGGGAAATTTTTTTCTGCAAGTGATCGGGGCCTTCCCTCTGGGCGGGGCACCATTTAAAGAAAGGGGTTCTCAAAATGATGTCTTTTGGACCTCATTGTGTCTTGTATCCCAACCCCTTTGGTTTTTGGAACATTTAAAAGACCATGAAAACCCGAAAATTGGTCTGCTTGCATTTCGCCGAAAATTTAACTTATTTCCCGTGTGAAGGGGGCAGAAAGGGCGCAGTTTCCACGCAATAGGGAGGGTCTTGGGGCGAGTCGCGTTCCCTTTTGCCGATATGGGAATTTTTTGGGAGGAAGCCCCCCGGAGTGGGGTTTGCACTCACAGCCTGGAGAGGGGGCAATCTCCCTATCTGATTTGGGCACCCCCGAGCATTTTGGAAAAGAAACCTTTTTCAGCAATTGGGCTACCCCCAGCTTGACTTTTTTGTGAGCCGGGTGCGCACTAGGGTTTTGGGTGCTGGAGCAGAAAGATTCTCCCATTCGTAGGGCACTGACATAGCTAGGGCCTTCTATTCCTCCCGAGTCACTGGGGGGTGCCAGGAAAAAATTTTTTTTACCCAAACCGGTTTGAAATGCAAATGGAAGAGGATGGGAAAAGCGGGTAAGCAATCGGGGAGATCGGGCGTCCCTCCACCCCCCCGAAGCCTGACCGGAAGGAGGCTTGAAAACCCCCTGTCCATCGTAAAGGGGGAAAAAAATTCAATACACCTCTACATGGCCTTCAGGGAAAGTCATATTCCCTTAAATTTTTTGGACTGCTAAAACCTGGGACATCCAGAAAATAGGTAATTTTTTTGGGGTTGACGGGGCACCGGGGGAGTAGGTAGAAGGCATAAAGGTGTGTAAAGTCTTTCATCCTGTTTTCCCCCATCGCCCGGGAGGTCCTGAAAATTTTTTTCCTGGGACCCAATCAAATGGCTTGGCCCCAAAGGGGAGAAACCGAGGAGTTTGCTTTTGGGCCCTGGATCAATGGCTCGTGCTGGGGGTAAAAAGGCACAAAATATTCTGGATCATCTGTTTTTGGGAAGAAACTTTTTCACTTTTGGGGGGGTTTTAAAAAGGGAAAGGCCCAGGTTTTCCCTCCCCATGTTTTTAAAATTTTACTGATTCCTCCGGAGAGATTCGGTTGCCAGCCAGGGTACTGCCGTCCAAAACCCAAATTACTCGCGGAGATTGCCTCCGTGACTTCCCCTTGATGACCAAACAAAAAAAAAGAAAGGGGGCGAGGGGGCCCCCCTGTTGAAACGCCCTTTCACCAGTAAAATTTTCAGGGCCCCCAAAACCCTATTTTTTGGAAGTCAAAACTATAACACATTCTATGAAGGGAAAAAAGGGGAAAGGGAAGTTTCTATAAACTCTTGGAGAGCACACCCCTTCTGACGAGTTAAAAGCATTGGCAAATCCAATTTGACCAAGGCTTTTTCATGGGAAAATTTTTTTGATATATACTGGGCCCTGCGTGGGCAGCTGTTTCCCACACCCCTGGAACGCCGAAACCGACCCGAGTTTTTTTCGCATTGAAACAGCCTCTTGACTCCCCCCTTCTTACCCGCAGGGGCCCTTTGGCCATAGGCGCCGAAGGGGGTTAAACCCCCACTGCCAAATTTGGGCCCGATTCCCGCCATCCCCTTTTTCCCCAGGGCACACAAAAGCACCAAAGAAAAAGGGGGCCCATGGCCTCTGGGCAAACCCCCAGCCAGGCCCCAGGGTTTGGGAAAATTTTGGTTTAGTTCAACAGCACCTCTCGAAATCCCACCAAGTCTGGATTTTAGTATTGTTTTAAGTGTTAGGCCTTAAACCGGGGAAACCTCCTGCGAACCCTGTGGAAAAAGACATAGCACCCTTTTTACACATCAGCCTCCTGTAAGGTTAGATTTTTTTTCGCCTGCTGCAATGTCAGGGGGGTCAATGTTTTAATGGGAGCCCTGGATGGATGTTTGTCCCTTTAACTTGGGGCCGTGCTGAAAGTCCCCTTTGGGGGCGATGGTATCCCCCCACTGGTTTTTAAAATCCCCCAAAGCTCCATTTGTTTTTACCCCCCTTCATTTTTTTTCTAATTGGGCTCTGATTTTTGAGGTGTCGGGGGTCCCCGTTGTTGGCAATTTCCCGGGTGTTTTTTCGCCCTAGGGGGGGGACGGACGAGGTTGGCACCCTTGGAATGCATTTTTTGCCCTAAAAACATGTGTTGCAAATTACTTGTCCCCCTTGGTGGGGCACCAAACAGGCATTGCCAAAAACACAAGCATATATATATAATAAATAAATATATTATATTTAAAATTTTATAAAATTTTATATTTATAAAAAATATATATAAAATATATTTTTAAATATATATATATATAAATATATATATATATATATATAAAAAAACATATATATATATTTTATATATTAATAATAAATAATATATATATATATATTAAATATATATATATATATAAAATATAATTTTATATAAAAATATAATGGAGCAAAAGACCGACTGAAACAAAATAATCACCCGGTCCCCGAGAGGTTTTTTTTTAAAGGGGGCCCTTAAAAGGGAATTTCAAAAAGGGAAATCCGGAACCATTAACTAATAATTTTAATTTTTTCCCCTTCAAACAGGGTAGGGTCCGATAAGTGGAAGTTGGCTAAAGTAATTTTTATTTTTAAAACAGGGGACCAAATCGTTACCGTCAAATTACCCTCCCCCAATAAGCCCCGACCTCAATTGTAGGCAAAATTTCTAGAGTCAATTTTAGCTCAATTTTAAAAAAACCCCCCCCTCGAAACATTTCTTGATTTAAAGATACCCCAGCAAAGGAAATTTACAAAAGGCCGTCTTGTCTAACTAATTTTTTTAAAATTTCCCCTTTATAAAAACTTTTTAGGGTGTTTTACCCCCGGGTAAAAAAATTTGATATTATTTACTTAGATTTTAGTAAGTTTTTGATAGATTCCGCCCAAAACTGTTGAAGAAAGTACAACTCATGGGATTGGGGGGGAAAGGGGGCTCTCGTGGATCGAATCATGCTCACAGACATAAGCCCGAGAGTGTCCATAAATGGGGTTTTAAAACTGAGGGGATCGTAACAAGTGGCGTTTCCCCAGGATTCCCTCCCCTTTGGGGCCCCTTGTTTTTTATTAAAATATATCAAAAGATCTTGTGAAGGAATTACCAAATGATAGGGGCCCAAAAACGCAGATGACACGAAGAAAAGGTAGGATAATTGATTTTAAACCCTAGAGTTAGGGAGCCCTTTAGGAGGGTTTTGACAAACTCTACTCTTGGCAGAAAAAAATGGCAGATGCATTCAATGTAAAAAAACAAAAGGGTTGGGGCTCGGGAGTGGGCCATAACCCTAGCACTTTAAGTTAAATAATGTAAAAACTTAGCCATCAGATTGCAAAAAGGAAAATTGGGGTTATGGTAAGGCAACCTTAAACCAAGACAAACAAAGCCAAAACTTCTTAAATAAGGCAAATTGTTTTCTGGGGTTTATATCAAGAAGTGGGAAGCAAAAAGAAGTCCAGAGGGCATACTGCGCTTTTAACATCATTAGTAAGGCCCCACCTAGATTTATTTCAGCCCAAATTTTGGTCTCCATATTTAAAAAATGGAAAATAAATTCGTTAGAAAAAATTCCCCGAAGGATGACTAAAAAAATACATACTTAAAATCTTCCTTATGAAGAAAGATTGAAAAAACCTTAAGTTACATTCACTTGTTAGACGAAAAGAGGGGAGACCTGATCGAAGTGTTAAGGGGGAAGATAGGTTTAAATAAAGGGGGTATTAACAAGGTTTGAGGATCCTCCCAAAGAGACCCACAGTAACGGATTTAAATTAGATAATTTAGTTTTAAAAAGGAAAAAGGAAAGTTTTGGGTTTTTGGAAATGGGGTATTGATAGTGGAACAGTCTCCTAGTTGGATTATTGAGGGGGGGACTTTGGGTAGTTTAAATTTGGGTTTGGATAAATCATAGTGGGGGGGGTTGGATTGAGTGGACTTGCACATCAAGCTTATTTCTTGGGTGGCATTGAAAATTGGGGTTTGGGCCCAAAAGTTTTGTTAGTGGGATGAATTGTAAAGGATCTGCTAGTATGGGCCAAACAGGCTGCTGCAGTGTTCCTCCTTTCTTATGTTCTTATGTTCTTTATATATATATATATTTTATATATATATATATATATATAAAATATAATATATTTATATATATATATATATATATATATATATATATATATATATATATATATATAATATATATATTATTA